>JAHXMU010000125.1:2969049-3052525 GCA_019455685.1 Philornis downsi
CTGACGCTTCAAACGCGGTATGTCATTAAGCGATCTGACATCTCTGAAATAAACTATCCCACCTAATATATTAATTATTTAAGGGGGCATCTAATTCGAAAACTATGTAAGAAAACACCCATTTCCACTGTATCAGCTTACATCGTCCTCTTTGCTACGGGCTGCGAAATCGGTCCAAATGGATAAAACTTGACAATGCTTATAGTGAACCTAATTCTGAAAAATTGTACTACTTATTATTCATTATTATATTTCATTCAGTAAGTCGAAAAATCAATGCGAGCATGCTCAATGAATGTGGAAAACTCATCCATACTCCATGCACTAGTTCTGGGCATGGTTATTGGAAAGTTTCAGAAAAATAATGTTGGCGGAAAATTGACATATTATGAATGAGACATGCAAGAATCCAAAATGGAACCACTTCTGAATCCTAAAGAGTGTGACAAAATAATCCAGGAGGGCACAAAATTACTTATATCTGAAATGGGGGAAAAACACCACACTACTTTGAGAATACAAGGGAAATCACACCATTGAAAATAATAGACTTTCGTATTTTTCAAACCGATATTCGTTGATTAAAAGCAAAACACTGTTAGTACGGAAATCAGTTATTTCAGTTCATATACCTTTTATGGCACAACTCTGATTATGAACGTTGTTATTGAAAAATACTAGAGATATGTTAAATGTTTTATATAATTCATGGGGAAACCCGGTTTGGTTGGTTTTTTAAACGGGGACCCTAACTGTTATGAGTAATCTTCAGATTAATAATAATAACTTGGTCACCTTTTTGTTATATTAAACAACAAATATATATTTTTGATTTTCAAAATTATTTATTATTTTTGATTTTCAAAAATATTTATAAATTTTGATTTTCAAAAATATTTATTATTTTTGATTTTCATTATATAAAATGAATTATAATTATATAAAATGAAATTATATAAAATGAATTTTTTTTTTTAGTTTTATAAGAACATTTTTAAGAATAAAAATAAAAACTGTCTTTTATTTTCAAATATCAAATATATGTAGTTGTGACAATTTCACGTTTTTGCTGAAAAATTCTAAATTCAAATGTCTCTCTCCCTATATCAACATTCAAAATCTAAGCAGCAAATGTATATATATAACGGGTGGGCCATAAGGGTATTGGCGGTTTAAATATTCAATTAAAAAAAACTACGAAACATAAAAAAAATATATTTGTGTGTTTTAAAAAGTAGAAGCATGGGAATTTTTAAGACTTAAAAATAATGTTGTAAAAATGGCTTCCCTCGGCTGCTTGACACTCCTGGAACCGAAATCGCAAATTTTAAAAAACTCGTTAAAAAGTTGTTCTCGGTATTTTGTTACTTTCCTGAATAATGTTCCTCTTTAACTGCTCTAAATTGGTCGGATTATTCTCGTAGACTACCGATTTGAGGTAGCCCCATAGAAAATAATCGCATGGAGAGAGATCGGGGCTACGTGGGGGCCATTCAATATCCCCCCTTTTCGAAATGAGTTTTCCAGGAAAAACATTTTTCAGCAGCTCTATGGATACCCTTTCCGTATGACATGTGGCCCCATCCTGTTGAAACCACATCCTCGAGGTATTGACTTGAAGTTTTTGCAAAGCTGGCACCAAAAAGTCTGCTAGCATGTTGCAATAATTGTTCGCTCTAACCGTCGTGAACTGAAACACGAACACGCTCCACAATGTCGGCTGATCTTGCAGAAACTGGGCGACCACGAACCGTAATTGGCACTGTTGAGCCGGTTGTTTCGAACATTCTGATCCATTTTCGTATCACATTGGCGCTTATAACTTCACTTAAATTGTGTACATAAACCGTGTTAATGCCGATACAAACGTCGTGCAGTAATCACTGATTTATTGTTTTCGTAATACGCTCGGACACAAAATGCACGCTGCACTCCGGTGTACGGCTCCACGGCGACTAAATTTCCAGGAAGCAGCGCAGCGAACAACATATCCCCCCGCCATCCCGTGCCGCGCGTTACCGAGAAATTGAATATTTAAACCGCCAACACCCTTATGGCCCACCCGTTATAACACAGATATGTGACATGGACAAGTACTGAACCAATTTTTCATTTTTGACTCTTGCGGTATATTGGGTCGTTGACTATGTACCAAATCATGACCAGATAAGTGATCTTAATGGTTTGTTTTAAGCCAAAAATGTCTCTTTTGGAAAATTTCTATACCTTTTGAAATATACGGAAGTTTGAAAACACACTTTGAAGACAACTTGAAAAACATTCTTTCACATCAACAATTCAAGAAATTATGTATTTTTTAAAAATCACTGTTTTGAAAAATTGTTATAACTTGTAAGGAATTATAGAATGGAATATGAGCCTAAGTAAAGACCCCAATATTAACAATAAACTGGATTTTGTCCTTGTACCACAAATATAAACAAATATTTCTTTTAGAAAAATGTCAACCACGCCTTCAGTAACCAAGCCTGAGGCGGGTTACAATCGTACACAAATCAGAGTGATTCATTCAAATATCTACCAAGGTGCATTATTTCTAGTTAAAAAATTAATGGATAAAATACTAGAAACATTTCCTAAAATGTGCACTTTTCAAAAACTCGATTATTTCATCTTGGACCAATTTGTTCTAATGCAGATCACAGAGACTTGTGTATTTGTCACCGGATTAATTCCTTTTTTGATTCATAGTAAGTATTCATATTCCATATAATTTTTTAATTATTATTATTTTTATTTTTATTCTTATTTTGAACAACCAAAAAGTAAATCCCTATATATTGAACAAAATTACTTAACGAATAAATATGCTCATTCACGTGAGGACCTTGTGTCACAAGTTGCTTTTTTTATTACGACAATTCACTTAAGTCAAAACGTAGGGTCTTAAACTTCATTCCAATTAAATTCTTCTAACATTTATAACTTTTTCAGACAAAATTCTCCATGGAAACTTTTTATCATGAAATCAAGCAGCAGAAGTTATTAATTATTTTCTAAATGAAGAAATGTTTATACCGCAAAATCTTTACGGAGTTAGTAGTCACAAATCCGAACGAACTTGATATCGGCAAGCGTAAAAGTATTGAAAAGCTCCGGTCTTTATAATTTTCACATCGGTTGTTATGACAATCTCGAATATATATACTCCATGATATCTCAGAATAGTGTTATAGAATAATTACTTTTGTAATACCTTGGATCGCTTACATTCGCATCACAGTAAACATGACGCTATGATTTATTGAGGGTCCAGTATATGTTTTAACATATTTCACATTTGGCGTCTTCAATAGGGTAATAGTAAAATGAATAATACCTAAAAGAAAAATGTCTTACGGACAAAAATCATACAAACCATACACGTTTGCTCTCAATCCTACACTTTTTTTTTTTTTTTGTAAATATGCTTATACCAACAAATTTGTAGCGACCGCTACCTTTTCTTTCTACTATTTATTCCTTATAGCGGTATTTAAAAGCTCACGTTAACAGATTAACATTAAAAGGAAACATGGGAACCCTAACTGTCATTGAGTCCCCTAACTTGAATTTAACAGCTCTGCATAACTGCATATCATTGTTTTTTGTTTCCATTTCTCTCTCACTGCCATCTCTACTACAATATGCTATCGATAACATTTATGTCTCGTTATCAGAGCACTGAAAACAAACAAACCCCTCTAGCATTAAAAAAAACATGACCAAGTGCAAAGTTTGAGTAAAATAATATGTTAATTCAAACCAAGTGAAATATATAAACAAAAAATGAAGCTATTTATATGTGTAAGCGATTACTGGCACCATCGACAGTGGTATCAATTATATTCTCCCGAAATCAACCATAACAACAACAAACAGACATCGTATCACTTCGAAATTCTATCACATCAATCCGCAGGACCACTTACTAACGAAACAGTTAAGCGATCCGCAAGGAGAAATAGGGCAACTACTGCTGTTGTGCTTAAGCGTTTGCTTTTCCAGATCGATGGCTATCAATATTTTTATTTATTCAGGGAACTACTTCAATTTTCAGTATACCGGCAAATGCTCTACACTCATCCCTCATTGCAGGGTGTTCATTTATTGTGGTTTCAGATAATACCTCCATCTAAAGAGGTTATAGACTGGAAGTGGTAAGGTTATTATAAAGATATGTCTTATGTCAGCAAACAAATGTCTTATTTTTCTTAAAGGAATCGCATGGTGGCGGTAAAGTTATGGGAGAAAATCGAAACGGATTATTTAATGTCATGGCTTTCCACCCTGGGCGGTGGTTACTCAGCTTTGGGGGAACAATTCTCCGAATGTGTAAGCTACTAAAATAGAAGAGTGATGTTAGTAAACTATGTGTTAAACAAAATTTAACTTTGTTGTAGGCCCAAGTAGCTGGCAAAATATCACAGAAACAACTGCGTATTGGGATCCAACTAGGTGATCCTTTTCTGCAGTCCCGCTGCTTACTTTATTACAGCATATCGCTTATACAGGTTGGCCGTCTGCGTGCTGCCAAATATATCATAAGGCGACAGTACAAATTCGCCCGAACTCATGAGGAATATGATGGACGTTTGGTCAAAATGTGCGAAGGTATTTGGTTGAGACTGCAATATGAGTACGGGCGTAGACTGAGGAATAAAAGAAAATCGATTACAACCAAACTGCCAGTGTAGCAGTGAAATAATAAAAGCAGATGTTGCCAGCTTTACGGAAGTATACTCAATGCTATTAATGCTCCTAACAACAGCTTAAAGCTCAGGACTGTAAAATAAATGAGTAATTTTTGTAAATGAATTTATTTTCCTGCAATCGGAAAAAATAAATATTACCACAAAAACTGCATATATAATAATAATTCGGTCAAGTAGGCGTACAAATTAGCATTGACAGATCAGCGGTATTGGACCCAGAAGATTTTGCGGATCAGTATGTAGAATTTGTATCGTGGGTATATCGGTGGAAGTAGCAAACGGACATCTGATAACTTAGAATTCGAAAGTTACATACTTTGAAAATAATTTCGAGCTCCATACTGTCATCAAATTTTTATGTTGTATAGTTCTACAAATATCAAGAACATTTCTGTCAACATTCCAAAAAATCTAAAAGAAAGAGTTGCTGGCACAATCTAGTCATTGAAAGAAAAGAAAATCACTGTGACATTTGCAATTGTCATGAGAAAAATGATAGCAAGAACAATTAGTCAATATTATATTGCGGTCGGTATTAGTACATATTTTGGGGTAATTAAACTACAAAATTCAAAAATGTTTCATTTTAACAATTTTTTTTTTGTTCTTTATGTTAAAAATAATAAAAGCTATTTAATTTATCAAGATATTCTGACAAAATGAACACAAGTGCAAAACTGAACAGGGCACAGTTTGATTGGCGCTTCATTGTAGTCAGTTATGACCTGTTATATAATATCCTACACCCTAATTTCTGACGAAAGACGGAAAGTTCGGGCCCCAACGTCGTGTGTTGGTTGGGTACGAACTTAAACTTGTTGAACACGTGCCGAAGAGTTCTTTTTTAATACGATAGGTGCGCATCAGTTGAAGTAAGTAAGCAATCAATTTACAACCAAAAACAGTGTCTTAGGGGTAGGACCGAGAAGGGAAATGACATTCGCAAGGGGACTACATATTCATCAAAGTTAGTGGGTGGTCTAATCGAAGAACCAAAAATAATTCCCAAAACAAATCTAGGGGGAGCTTTATCAAAACATAGGGTGATAGTCTTTTCTAGAAGACACGTTCCTCCTCTTAACTAAATCGCACATATTATATATGATCAAATTTCCACAGTGTGTTGCTTTTGAAGGGAGTAAAAGGATGCTTGACAGTCCATATGCATGAGTATGGCGAAAAACAAGAACTTGAAACACAAAACATGAGCAAACAGTGGACAGTTTTCAATGAGATTGACGTTTTTATGTATGCACAGAATTTACTTAAATTGCGACTAAAGAAGTAACTTCGAGTAGCAATCTATCATATTTTTGTTTGTTACGATCGTAACGACCAATCTTCAAATTCAACGCGCCGCCACCAAGTTCGAGAACTTGGGTTAAATTCTGATAAATTGGTCAATGAAATTGATGTTGAGAAGCCTTGAATTTTTTCGCAAAAAACGATGACAGAGAATAGAAATAAAAAAATTGGCATCTCATTCGTCTGATTACATTTCTTATATCCTACTGCCTATGCTGTATACCGGGTGCTTTTATCTCTTTCATTCCTACGGGGATTCTATTTCTCCTCTCAGCGTTTCAGATTGACATTGACATGTTCTTAACCTAGTGTAACTTACCGAGTTGTTCTAAAAACACCAAATCTAAACTTAGCCTTTAGAGAATACAAACATTTCCGAAAGTCTTCTCTATTACCCAATACTCTTCACTATTATAGTTAATTAATGTACTTGTCCCCTCAAACACCAAAAATGTTAATAATAACGCAGTTAAATAATATATATATGTATATATATATTATAAAAATTTATTGGATTAGATACAGAGAAGAAGAGTGTGATTGGAGTTCACACATTTATGTTTCTTTATAATACATAGAGAAGAAGATTAATTATGAATTGGCCGGCCATACAAATAAACCGGAGAAAAACAGTTGTTGTACAGAAATCATTTATGCAGTTTTGGTTGATAATCTTTGTTTTTCTTATTCGTTTTCTTCGTAATAGCAATTATAATAGAAAATTTTTGTATAAAAAAAGAGGATTTATTTATTTGGCCAAGGTACCCATGGGATCCCAAGCGGGCAAAACAATAGGATCTTGGTCGAACACGCGTAAAATGTCGGCAGGCACGTACTTTTTATCGACAACAACTTCGAAACCAAATTCCTTAAACCAATCTGCGGACATGACCAGATAGCCCTTTTCGCCTCTATCTTCACCCCAGGAATTTTCAACTCGTAACTTTTTCACCTCTCCATTATCCTGAAATTAAATTGAAAGAAATTTTTTATTAATTTCAAGCTGTTATTGCAGTACGCGAAGTTTATAAGAAATGCAATAAAAATATTGTTAAAAAAGATGGTATACAAAATTCAAATGCATCGTGACATCATATATAATTATATCAGGATGTTTATAGTACAATAATGCCTATAGGAAATATCGATACCAAACATGGTCAGTTAGGTCATGATGAGGAGTATGTAATAACAGAATTACTACATCGCTCTTTCATATGTAGCGACACCGCATCTAATAGAATTATAAGCCAATGAAATGATATGGTCACCACGTTTTAACCATTAACAATTTGAATAATTAGTCCATACAAATAAGCCATTGCATGTTACTGTACACCCAATCAATGCTGTTATATCAGCTATTTTCATTTGCCTTGCAAAATTTTTGTAGTTAAATATATTATTGCATTTTTTACTCGTCTTCATATTTGCGTTATGGAACTTACATCCAATGCCACAGCGGTGAATACCATAGCATGTGTCATGGCGGACTCGCCATAGATCAAACGATCTGCTTTGGTTAAGGTCTTCTGAATATCAACGTCAAACACTAGGTTAAAGTCATATCTACATGTAACAATTTGAAGATATATGCATATAAATTATCATTATAGAGTGAGGGTGTTTCATACTTCAACTTACATATTTAAATCTTCTATGCCTTGTTTGCCCGCAAAACATTTGCTGACTTCGCATCCAAACCAAACTGGTTCACCCTCCTTTATACTAGCGGCTACCATTTGTAACAAAACCTCCACAGGTTGATTATTGTACAACACAGGTCGGCCATCGACTACATTACCCAAGCAGTCCACAGTATAGGCTTGCATGTATTTGCTTGAAGGACGAGGATCCGTAACTAAACATACCTGGAATGTAAGAAAGAATGAACAAATCTTCTAATGTACCATAAATTGTTTTATTTACCTTATCCTCCACATTGAAAAGATGCTTAACTTTCGTGTTGTAAAATTCAAGTGGAGATATGGGTCCCACCGAGTGATAGGCCCGGGATTTATCATAGTACTCCCAGGTAAATTCTTTGGGCGGTATGTCCAAGCAAATGCCAACGACTTTATAGATTTCACCCATCATTTCGTCGATTTTAGCATTTACTTCTTCATCGGACGGGTTATTGTCCATCAGGTCACGTAGCACTTTGGAATATTCACGCAACTAAATGAAAAGAATGTTGGAAAATGTCATTGTTTATTATGATGAAATCTATGTTTGTATTCATTCGTCAATACCTCAATAGAAAAACAACATTTTAAGAGCTAACAGTTCTAATGCCGACATTTGTAAACAGTTTCAAAAGCGGGGAAAAGAGGAAACTTTCTTCTAAGCTTATAATATCGCAATGATTATTATTATTTATTTAACAATTAAGCTTGCAGCAAGTGTAAAGTTACGAACTATCGCTAAAAACATTATACAACATATATATGCAAATGGATTACTTTGAATATTTTTCTATTTTCCATGCCAAGGTTTGGATATAGAATGGTTAAGGTTGTGTAAATTAAAATAAAAATATCGCCATAGATGGTTGTAAAAAACAAAATCAAACAAAATTAAGTAAAATAGAGCAGGGAAAACGAAAGAGGAAATTAATTAATTTCGCTATCACCTTAATCATGTGATTGAGAGGAGTGTAAAAACCTCATTAATAACAGAAAATATATCAGATTATGTTGAAAGTTACAAGGAACGGCTATATTTTCCCCCCAACAAAAGCCCATTATCACTATCACCTAAATCCTAAATCTTTAAACGAAACTATATGCAAAATGAACAAAATAAGGAGGACGTTTAAATTCTCCCGACTTTTTTTATAATAGTTCATAAATCTACACTAAGCGGCAAAAGAACAAGCAAAATGCAACATTTTTCTTTCGGAAGGCCGTGAATTGAATGCCATTTATAGTCGTAATTAATTAATTCAAAACAAATCGTCATACTTTACTTTCTTAAAACTCTCTTATAAAAAAACAAATATACCAAGATGATTCAAGGCTTACTCACCTTGCTTTTTAGCACTGCATTCATACGCATACTGGCTTCAGTACTGTAACTCTCGGGGAAACATTTCTTTGGCATTAAGCCATGTTTGGTAATCAAATTAACTAACATATCCCATTGACCTCCATCGGATGTAGGATCCTTAGTAATGAAACATAACATTAGGTTATCAATAATGGATTTTTTGATGATTATACTTACATTTAATAAAAACGACACTAAACGTCCATCAACTTTTTCGCCACGCTTTGACGTCTTCACAACATTGTTGAGGAAATAATTACAGCGTTCAATCTTATCCCAATAGAATAAATATGCCTGAGAGAATTCAAATTCATCCAAATTGTACTCTTTCATAAATGGCAAACGTATACAATTGAGAGCGGCAAATAACCAGCATCTGCCGGAACTCTTTTGATTGGTCACAGGCTTGCCCTCGCTTTCGATCTGTACAAAAACAAATATCGCACATGAATAAAGAAAATTCAAATAATGCACGTGAAAAAATCGATAACTCGCTTAAACTTACCTTGTGGGTGAACACATGCGTGGTGGACACTAGTGATTTGCGTGATAGACACACTTCGAATGGATCGAAACGGGAGCATACATTCTGGGCCAATATATTTTTGGGTTCACCGTAAAAGTTTTGGCGCCATTTGTCCAATTTATCCTGTGTTATGGCCGAGGTAGAGGCTAAAAGAAAATTTGTGCCACTTGAATGCATTGATGACAATGATGTGTCTTTATCAAAGATATTTCTCAATAATCTACGGGTCATGGGTAGAGATCGCCTACAACTATGTGCCACTGAAAGATTTTGTAAAAAGAATTTCGTCTTCATTATTCTTTAACTCCCAGAGCCCAGCCAATGTGTTTTTTTTTTTTCAAAAAAAACAAAAGGGGGACGTCGATAATTTCCTAAGCATAGGGAATTGGTGGACCTCAAGGTAATGGATGAAAGAATGTGCTTAAAGTGATGGGTTTCTTTGTAAAATTCTTCCAGAAAACGTTGGAAAATAATCCCACGAACAAGAAAATTTAGAATTAAGTTGAATCTCATAAAGCAGAAGGTGTTCAAACAATTTCGAAGTTCCAATATTCAACACTCATTTTATGTTTAGGATTCTCTGAAAGAAACGTACTGTTTAATGACGATTCGGAATGTCATTAAATTTTAACAGTAATTTAATTTTTGGACAAGACTTCAGCCCACCCTGTTATTAAAGAACTCAAACGCACTGGATTGTAATTGTTGTTATTACACAGCCTTTAAAATATATCTCATTGGTGCCATCTGAACAAAAACAGAATACTACGGTCATAAATTAGAAAAAAAAAACAATTTTTTCTGACTAGTATTTATATTTATTTCTCCGCCCGAATTTAGTTTTTTTCGCTTTGCATTCTTAAAGCAGAAATCCGCCTTAAAATTTTAACGCCAATGGAAGCTATGGAAACTGCAAAATACAAAATACTTAAATCAATATTTATGTTTATTTACACCTGGAAATCGGAGGTATGTTTAGAACACTTGAGACTTGAGCACGTTACCGACATTTGAGGCTATTCGCAGCATCAACGAAATTGAGCGAAATGTAGATCTATCAATATATCGGAATGGTTTGAAGTGGGAACTGGTCGCAAATTGTCCAAACATTTTTTTAAGTAATTTTAATAATTAATAATTTAATTTTGATTTTCATTTTTAATAATTAATTAATAATTTGAATGTAATAAATTTTAATTGCATATTGTAATTTCATATTTAATTGGCCGCAAGATTTCTAATTACAAGTTGTAAATAAATTAAAATTAAAATTCAATTAATCTAGTTTTTACCAATTTGCGAAACATCTAGCAAAATCTTCGAAGGTATGAGGTTTTCTCTACAAAGTTGTTCCATATAGATCCCTTTTTGAATGAAGCTCTCATAACTAATAGCACTGGTGTTAAAATTGTTAACCTTGACGAATGCCAAGCCAAGTCAAATCAAGGTTTTATGCATTTTTCCTACCACTCCATTTAAGCGTTTTCACAATCCATTTTATTTCAAAAAAAAAAAAAAAAAATTATTATAATAATAGTAATAATAATTTTAGAAATTAAATTACATTTGGAACGATATGTTTCCATAATAATCTCACTGGCCTATAGGGTCACTGGAGTATTTTCCTTCGGAAATGTTATCGAATCAATTAAGCTGTTGCATACTTAATGAGTTTGCAATTTTTGTAGCACTAATTCTTCGCAAGGACAATTCCAGTATCAGATGCATCATATTTTAATGCAATTTCGCAAAAGGAAAGTGCAAAATGGCTTTAGCGCAATCGCGTTTTATTATTTGTTATTTGAAATAGCTGTTCATTTCATTGTAGTTTCGTTTTTTCTTTGCAGCTTCAAGTTCGATTCGGCGTTGGGCAAAGCGTGGCATAAAACGTGTGTAAAAATCTGCAGAAATTCTTTAGAACACAGTCGCCACAACTTCCTTCCTTCCATTGAATATCTCATAATAAAAAATCATCTGAAAATACTGTTTTGTACGATTTATTAACCTATTTATCTTACATTGAAATCATTTTTTCCCATATTCTCATTGCATTGCTTTTGTGATGTTTCTGGAATTGTTTCGGTTTTAACTAAACATAAGCAGTTGGATTCAGTAATCTCTATAATTTGGATTCATAAATATATTTCTTGATAGCCTTTAAGACTTAGGAGTAAACGACACTATGTTTATCTAATCATGGAATTATCTGATATGATGAAATGCTAATGAGAATGAACAAACGAATATAAAAATTAAAGTAGACTACTTTCTCTGTGAACAAACAAATTCTCGAATCCCTATATGACCGTTAATTTGAACGAATAACTGTTGTATTCGAAGCTTGCAATTCCTTATCTGAAATATAAAATATCTTAGCTGCTTTTTAAATCGGTATTTGTATTGCGCAGAACTTTAGATTAGTCTAGTGGGAGAACAAATAAATTCATAATACATTAAATTTGCATCAATGAAATATTAAGACAGTTATATATAGTTGTACTTGAAGTGGGAGATCTCATTATGAATGAATTTAATTTCATTGAATTCAACAAAGACAATAATTATTTTTGATCGACAAATTTGGAGGCATGACCGTTCAAGGAATAATGGCTTTGTTATTTTCTAGCAATTTTTCCATTTTGTATTGTTACAAAAAGTTCAGAAATGTTCAAGAAATTGACTATGCTTCACCTGAATACACTTCTGCCACGTGTACTTTCATTCTTAATTCAATATGTTCAGTCATCGACCTGATATCTGTATCAAATATATGTTAATACAGCAATGTATCTTAATGTATTGTTACAAAAAGTTCTGAAACGCTCAAGAAGTTGTGTGTGTTTTACCTGAACCCACTTTAACTACGTGTACTTTCGTTCTTAATCAAATATGTTCAGTCAACGATTAGATATCTATATCAAATATATGTGCCCAACAAAATCTTAACTTGATCGTCAAAAAACCACGCATCGTTATCTCAGGAAGTATTTTCTGCTTGGTTTCAAAACAATTCTTGATTGGTTATTGTTGCTTCTCTTCTAATGTCAGAGTAGCCCTTTTGTCTTCTGGCCCTCTAGCTTGTCTTCATAAATGAATGGTAAGAAACGATAAGAAAGTCTCACAAGTGTTAGTAAAAACAAAATGAAAATTTATCAAATAGCGTTTAAGAAATCTACGTATTACGAAAAATTTGCTTCCACACAATAAAATAGGCTACAGATGAAGCTCGATTATAGTTTCCCTAATTTATTTAGAACTCACTCCAAATACGACACATCTAGGCGATGCTAGTTTATAACTTAGTAAAAACGGGGCTGGTTGCTATGGAATTGGTCCAAGAACTATTGATAATTTTACTAAAGGTATTTAAAATAGAATGCCAATATAGCAGCAATATTCCACACAAATTCAAAACAGTATAATAACGCGGTCGATTTAGGAAGAGGGAAACACTACTAAAACAACAAAGCTCACGCGACGTCGTTTTTGGTTAAAATTTAGCAATTTTGGAACGAACTTCGCTGCCACGCGCTTCATGCATACAATTTCCGAAAAGATTGCATGGCAAAAGCCAACCGGTATGCCGACAATCTCAGCAACTTTTCTAATTTTGATTCGACGATTCTCCATAACAATTTTTTTCACTTTCCAACATTTTCGTCATTTTTTTTTTTTTGACTCAGAGTACTCTCACCGTATGCCACTGTCAACATTTCAAGCGTCTTTGAGCACTTAACTCCATTTTTTACACAAAATTTGATGCAACTTCTCTTATCCATCTTTTTCGATAGCAGAAAATCGCCGAACACGTAAAACATTTGTCTTATTTATGTTTCTCACAAACAAACTAAACATGCTATGTGGATAAAACCGTCAACGTATCTTCGAGACGAGTGTACCAACATAAAAAAAGATTAAAATCGAAAGTCGAATGTGTGTAGCCCGCGAAATTTGAAAATTTGATTAATTTTTTTAACACACCTCGTATATGCAGAGAAACTAGTTTTATGATATGAAAATAGTAATCCCAACCAGATCCGAAGTAATATTTTTCATACCATTTTTATTTAACACATTAAAATATAATAAAAAAATGTAATTTTTATAAAGTTTTTTTTTAAACCGAAAGAGGGGAAGGGATTTGAAATCAATTTTTTTATACAAAAAATGTCAAGAGCAACTTGTTATATATATATATATATATACTCGTATATATACATATATATCAATGTTTCGATTTATGATTCTAAAACGAGGCGCTTAAACAAATCCAGAATCGTTACATTTAATTATTTGCCACTTTAATTTTTTTTATAACGCCCTTATAACAATATATTGTAAATTTGGTCCGATTCTTATAATCGCATTCCAAAATTAAGATCGGACTGGGAATAGATAGTAATTATTGTGATTTTCTTCACTCGTTTGCCTATGTAGAATATAATACTAAAAAGGAATCCATAATTTTTCAACAGATACCTTTAGTAATCAGTACCTCGCGAAGCATAAGTGCGATCGAGTTACGTTAGATGGCGTTACTCAACCAGGTAAAGGCGAAAACGCAAGCCACGCGGCTCAAAATGAGAATAGAGTTTCTCGGTCTGATACTGTAACAGCAAACGAGCTAACACAAAACATCTTATGGATGCAAATATGTCATGCAAAAATAATCGAAGATTTCTTGATCAAATTAGAGAATAGTTTTAGATGACAAACTAAGCTTCAACTATCATGTGAATAATGTGGTATGGTGTTTAAATTATTCACTTTGAAGTTTTTATAACACTGATTTAGTGTTGTCAAGGTCGGTTGAAGAGAAATTGGTTCTTGTTTATATCATAGCTAGTATTCTTTATTGTGTAGAACTATATAGTGTTACTAGCAAAAAAAATATTAGGAACATTCAGATGGTTTTTATATTTAAAATGTTTTAAATTATGTCCTGATTCTTAAAAACGCAAATCCTGCAACATTTTCAGACTTTACTGTAAATTTTGTTTTCAATTAAATTGTGAGCAGCCGTTTTACATACCGACTATCTTATATTTCTAGATTATATAACGATTAACTTCTAACTTTAGAATTAGTCTTTTTCAGCTTTTAACTTTACTCCATAGAGAAACGCCAAGGCCTTTTTTGCTGCTAAATCACATGAATGAAGATGTATTCCATTAATAAACGGAAAAATTGCTATTGAAAATAAAGCAATGACTTTTAAATAATTTCATTGCATTCTTTGGAAAGAAATTGGATCAATTCTATTAAAAAAAAAATTAATTTTTAATAGTCATTGGCTATGTGATAATAATTTCAAGCCTAAGAAAAGTTTCGAACGGTTACGGTTTAAAAGAATTTAGTTCTTTCAGCTTCTTATTTTTTTTTAAACTTTCCTTCAGCGCCAGTGTTTTTCTTTCTCAAGCCTTTATTTGCTCAGAAAATGTAATCTTATTCATTTTTTTATTTTTTTTTTTCAGTTTTTTAAAATTCTGTATATTGAAAGAAAAAAAGCATGTCAAATAACTTATTGTTTTCTTTAGAATTTTTTAAAATATTTTAATTTGTTTTTGCAAAAAAAATCACTATTTCAAACTTTTAGTCTAAACTTTTAGTTTTCTATTTTTAGTTTCATATGTATATATATCTGTATTTTTTTAAAGCTAAAATTTTTTTATATTTAAAAATGATCAATAAATTTTAATATACAAAAAAAGATGCAAAAATAGGATCAGGTTATTAACAAACAATACAAATTGTGTATCCTAATTTTTCAGGATTTGAACAATACGCATTTCGAATTAATCTGAAGAGGTCTTTGATTTACGTATTTGAATTCGTCTCATCTCTCGTTTGGTTACCTTCACTAGTTCTACCAACCGAAAGGCAACTAAAAAATAAAATATAAATAAATGATGACCTAACACAGAAGACACAAAAAAGTTGTTGAAAATTTTCTTTATTTTTCAACAATCTCCTTTCAGCTCAATGCACTATTTCCAGCAAAATTCAATAGCTTCTATTACCACCTAGCCATTTTTATAGGTTTGGAAATAGAAAAATAGTCCGAGTAAGCTAAATTTGGCGAATAAGGCGAGTGCCAAAGTAATTCGAACTTTAATTAATTAATTTTGACCATCGCAATTGTTAATATGTGAATTGGAGCATTGTCTTGATGGAACAACAATTTCTTTTTTGCCACCTTTGCCTCCTTTGGACATGATTCTACCATTCCAGTCCACTGCTTTGATTGTTCCCTTGCCTCAGGTGCCAAATTGTGGACCTATGTTTCATCCATGGTTATAATTGTGGTGAAACATCGACAAACACCCTACCGAAACATCTTCACGACACTGTTTCTGCTCTATTGCAAGCACAGTTTTCTCATTTTCAAATTTTCTTTTTCACCTTCAAATTTTTGAAATGCCTACCTTTTCAGCTAGCTTACACACCTTCAGTCGGTGATCATCTTATACCATTTGCGGCGATCATCTTATACCGTGTCTGGCGTGGACACATCAATTGGTGGACCACTACAGTGTTGGTCTTGGCAGCTCGTACGGCCTCGTTTAAACTCTGCTACCTAATATTTTACAGGAGCAGACTCCCTCAGAGTTGAATCTACCTCGGCTTTAATATTGAATAATTTTTCCCATTTTTGCAAATTCCCAGAGATCGTTTAATTTTGATGGCTCAAAAAAAAAAAACTCTAAACAACGTGGCACCTTGAAACTTAAAACATGTGTTTTATAAGGTTGCCACCTTTCACCAATATATATATATTTTTTTTCAAAATAGTGACACCAACTATACGTCACGTCGGAATTGCAATATTTAAAATGGCTGGCATGATAAGAAACATTAAAGATTTGTTTGACGATTCAGAAATCCGAGGATCTGATCATTTATGTGATGACCTAATTCTGAGACAGCATCAAAGTTATAGGTCTCAAATATTCAATACCATGTAGATATCGACGGGAGAATACAATTATTGATAATATAATATTAAGATCTGTTTAAAATGCTTCTGAAGTCGATTAGGAATCTTGTCACTTTTAACTCGCCGTGGAAATTGTCACGGTTTAATTTTAGTCTTCTACAAGGGGTTGATTAAATCAATGTTTTCAATCAGAACAGTAAAGACGTGTTTCGTGTTTCTTATATATGTAAAATTTCATTCTATATGTACATATATATAAATTTCACTTCTGTTAATTGCCAGCAACATTTGGGCGGTAATACAAAAGAAACTAAAACAAGAACTGTAGATTTCACCCACAGATATTCCTTTATTGATGAAGATCTACAATACAGTTTTGTAGAAGATCCCTTGCAGATATATTCAGAAACTGAAATGTCCCCTTTTTTTAAACCAACCCAGACTTAATTTTCTATTTATGTGTTTGAAGCAAGTCTAAAAACTAAAGGTGTAAATTACTCATATGTTCGTCTTTGCCAGCGGATAGATGACTTATTCTATTGCACAATTTCCTAGAAAAGATTGTAAGTAATTTACTCCATCGTTTGACTTCCCTTAATAACTTGATGTTCAACCGAGTTTCTCAATAAATTAATTACATGATCAAAGACGGGAATGCAGTACTGATGCTACGATACATCTCAAGTGAGAAATAAAACTAAAACCAAAACATTTGCTCGTCACCCACCCATATTTCCGTTAGTAGAAAATATTTTCCTTTCACCCAGCTCTCCTCCAGTATTTCTTTTGTTCGTAGAAAATCATCATCATCATCATCAACTCTTTTTTTTGTTAATATACCACTAAATGCAAAGGTCGTGTATACTACAACAAAGTGGACATATATATATATATACATATATATATATATATAGATATATATATATATGTATATGTATGTATGTTAATCGGAGAGCAATATATCTGTATTTTTGATATGAGTTTGTTGTTAGGTGGAAATAGAATCTACTTGTTTTAAGCTGCCACTTTATGATCTTTTGTCGTCAGCAATTGACACAATTGTGGTCAAATAATGTAAACTCAAATGCATCCCACCAGCGGCAGCAGCACCAGCAGCGCCACCACAATTACCACAGAGGACCGTACAAGGGGCGTACAATAATAACACCATCATCGTCGCCGTCATCTTCACATAAAAAAATTGCCTTCTCATAGCCCAACTCTACGCATTGTTATTAAAGCGCACAATTTGTTGGTTGGGCAAAAGAAAAAAAATAGAAATCGTACAGTTTACTTTCATTTTTTCCATTATTTCTTGCAGTAGAGCTTTGTAATTAATGGATTTTACTTGAGTGATTGAGCGAGCGGACGGGACAAGGGTGAATGGTGTTTTCACACAACCAATTTCCATGCCTAATTCGATTTTTTCCACAATTTTTTTTTTCTCTGCGATATTACTATTGGTCGGTAGATAGCAGATGTTATTTGTTGACTATTTCTTATTGTTGTTTTCCATTTACTTACACATTTTTATATAAAAATATTAAAAAGCTATAACTGTTTAAATCGTTCTTATTTTAATAAATATAACCCGTCCGATGCGCGTTTGATACGAAAATAAAATTGCTAAAGTTTTTACGGAGAGTGCAGAGCCACAACCAGCGATGCATAATGTGGTACGTTTGTACACTTTTTGAATAAACAATGGTAACTCTGGCTCACTCAACCCACATTTGGGTAAATTTCATTAGCCCAGTGATCTGAATGGAGGCGGCGTTAAATGATGAACGCTGGACTTTTCTTTTAAAAATGATCGGCGCCAAACAGATTTAAGAACTATTACAAAAAATGTCTCAGTAAATTTTCTTTCTCGTGAAAACGTATATTTCAATGATATTATAAAAAAAACCTTGCATTAGGACTGTTTCGCCGCAACTTTGGTTCGACTTAATCTAAATGTTAGCCGAAACTTCACAACGCTTAACATAACATCTCAAATAAACTTAGGTACAAAAATCATACAAAATTTTGATTAATTGTTCGTATAAAAAGTGTATATCTCTCTAAAATATTAAGGATAGTCTATGTGGTGTAACCCAATCGATTTGTTATAATGAACAAAATGCAAAAATTTGTTTTGAAAATAGTCTTTTTATATTTTTACCACTTATATTTTTTACATATTAATTTAAAATGCAAACAAAAAAGGCAAAGTGTATATTATATCACAACAGTATATAGTATATCGAAAGCCATATTCATGTACACTATTAAAAAAAATTAGCTACAAAATTGGCTCTGTAAAACATATGTTCAAAAATTATATACACGAACCAATACTCTCAGCTTATGTTGCAGTGACCATATTTGCAATGCATCCCAGCCTCTATATAGGATCCAAAATTAATCTTGTGTTTTTGTTCGTAGGAATTATGTCTGCAAAACGTTAAAGATAACTTATATCGAATTTTGGCGGTTTAAACCATAATCACATGGTTGCCGCCCCAAGCAGACGACGAATATGTGAAGTATCGATTATCAGGAAATAAATTTGAGATACCGGTTATTATTGTGAGCGTTGTTCGTTTGCCATTGATACATGAACAGCGATAACAAATAGATTATTTGCGAAACATTGGAAAACTCTTTTCGTTTTTAAAATCATCTCAAAATATATTCGAAATTAACTGGTTGAGCACTGAAATAACCAGTTAAAATTTGTAGTTAGTAGATTCATCTGACAGATTTAATGATATTTGAGAAAATTTGTTAGCACTTCATCTCTTTTAGTTCCAATTTTGGAGTGCAAAATTATTTTTGATCAAAGATATATGTGAATTCAGAATTAATTTTTTTTCCACTAATGATTGATGTTTAAGAACTCAAATTTGACATTTTAAACTGTGTCGTATGATTTTGACAAAAAACAAAATGAAAAAAAGAATGTCTTGAGTTATGAATGTGAAAAATATGAATTACTGTAAAAGCGAAAATAGTAACAAAAACGTTTTTCATTCTGATGAGGAGGTAATGAATGGTGTACGTGCGCTCTTACTGTTCTAAAAAAAACATATTTTACTTTTGTTGCTTTCGCAAAATGCATACACCAAATGTATAAAACGTCGAATCATCAGTTGAATACCTAACATTTACCATTTTTGCCACGTGAACAGCAAAATAAAAGAAATGGGACAAATTGTTGAAAAAGTGTTGTCTTTCATAAACTGATGAAATTTTACCCAAATCCAATTGAGTCCTTAAATAAATAACTAATGTAATAACTGGGTTATTCATAATTGTTTATTGAATATTTGAAAAAGGTTTTGGTTACTAAACCTTCAATAAATGTATATGAATACGTAGCATAAAGTATGTCGTTCGCGTGTCTGTGGCCATATTAGCAATATTTGGTTTAATATGTTTGTTTGGAATTATGTACCAATTTGTGGGAAAAAAATCAAACTGGCCAATAATCTTGATACGGGCAAATTTCAAAATATTCTTTGCAAATTGTGCAATAGTACCTACGAATATTTTCCATGTGTTTAGGATTTGTTTATATTGTCCCGTGTCCTTCGACGACTTCAATGAAGCCGTGACTTTACAACACTGGACTGAGCTGTACTTTACAGCACTGAATCTTTTCCGTGTATTTAGCTTATACATACATATGTAAACGTCGTTCACCGACGACTTCAATGAGGCCGTGACATCACAACACTCGATGCCATTTCAACTCTTAGTTGCTCGCCTATTTCCAAACCCTGATCATAGTTATTGTAATTTGCAAATCGAAATGTTGCGCTCTGTGGTAATCGAAGTTCGACAGCATCTGCGGTGTATCAACGTTTTTCTGAAATTTTTCCAATCCATCAAAGATGCAGATTCCTTAAAAATCAATGTGGGAGAGCGGACGATACGTGTGGAGGACGCTACCGGCGACGTAGTGTCAGAACTCAATGTTGGCAAATATTTCAGAATTTCAACAAAAACCGTTTGTAATCTGGTGGTGGAAGGTGAAAATATCACATTTCGAGTCGGTGTGCGAGATATTCAAGACCTTGAGCAGTATGACGCCAAACGAACGGAAGCTCCAGTATTTTGCCTGGAAGAAAATAAAGAAGCCTCGTTGCGCTGCAGCCAATGTGAGTCAACTTTGTGCGGCCCCAGGATGTATGAGAAAATTAGAGAATACCCATCTGGTGCCATAGATGTCAGTGAATTCTTTTGCCACCAAGGACCCAACATGTGTGATGTATTACTGCCTCGCCCTAAGGATTTGTTGTTCGGATTTCAATTTGTTGTACTGAACAGAGATAATATTGAGCAGAGCATAAAGGAGAAGGAAGGACATGTTTACTGTAAGCGGTGCAAAAAATACTTGGGAGAAACAATGTTAAATGGTAGAGCAGTTAAGCTGTGGAATGAATCAGTGACAGTAAAATACACAGGCACGGGCTCAGTTCCTTTTGATCTCTTCCAAATTGATCGCAATTGTATGCCCGAAGTATTGATACTGAAAATCATAAACGAAACCACACTGCCTTCTCCCGAACCGTTGTTAAGAAATATGCATTTTACCAAAGTTCTTTTAGAGTGTTATCTGCCCAATAGAAACCGACGATATCTCCTGATTCATGTTATGGAGAAATATCTACCCGTGCTAAGGAATACTGAACAGCAGGCTGAGGGATTCAATGTTGACCAATATAAACGAGTTGAGGAGTTAGAAATGCGTTTTGCGTTTAAAATTCTTTATCGACTGATTGACTACAAAAGAAACGACGACGACGATGATATGTACAGTGAACCCCCAATAGTGAAACATTGGCAAAGAGAAAATGTAGATCTACTAAAAATGAACATTTCACCATCTCTGTTTAAACAATTGCACGACGATCTAGAACGTAATTCCTTAATGTTGCCGGAAATGTATCGCTCCAATAAAGGCCAACTTACGTTGAGCTATATTTTTCAAAAGAATTTTAGCTGATTTATAAATATAGTATAAATATAATATAATATAAATATAATGTACTATAAATATAATATAAATATAAATTTTCTGTTAATTGTTTATGTTTAATACACAGTAGTAATTGGGAATTCACAAATGGTCAAAAAGGGTAATGGGATTTGCGCCATTTATTCGTGGAATGTGAACAATTAAACGAATTAAAAAGAAATTGAGGACTTCACAGTCGAACAACTTTATAAAATAACAACAAAGGCCTCAAATCGATATAATTTTTAAAACTACAGACCAAGAAACGCTTATCATACGGCGTTATATGAACATGACGCCTCAATGAATACAAATATCTCATAACTCTATTGAACGCCATCTGAATTTTCCTCATATTTTGTTTATTAGTGCCACTATATAGCTCCAAACAATGCAGAATACTGGGCATGATATAAGCATAAACCAATTTCTCCTTAATCGATCTAGGCAATACTAAATCAGTGTTCTAAAAACTTCGCAGTGAATAATTTAAACGCCGGATTGTAATGGAATTGCCAAAAATTGGTTTAAAACCATTATCAAAGATTGGAGTAATGGTAGTTGAATAAAATTTCATTAGAATTAGCTTCAAATAATTGTAATGAAATCGTTAATTATTTGGTTCGAATTACGAAATGGCCCTGTAGGGTTTGAAGCTAGTACGCCTATGCGTAATTGATAATTCCATACTTTACAACTGGTTCGTTTATAAACTAATTTGAGCAGGCATTGCTAGGTACTTTGCACAATTAAAAATTAGTTCTTTCCTTTCTTTTTGTATCCAAAGTTCCGAGTGGTAAATCTCTATAGCCAAATCATTCTAAAGATAATAAAAAGTAAGGTAGTTAAAAGTAATAACAAAATTTATAATTTCGTTTATGTAAGATGCTTAATGAATTTATTTTTATTTATAAGGTTTCCGTTTCGGCGTTTTAAACATTATAATTGAACATAGTATATATATATGTATATGTTGATGGGTTTCTTGGTGGTAGATGTAGACTAGTAGTATGCGCCATTGAAAGTGTTATTGTCGTCTGAACTAACTTTCGTAGCATTTTCGATTGATGTCGAGTATTATCTTCGCATAATTTCTAATGTTCGATGTTTGCGAATGGTCAGAGAGTCTAATAAAGTGCTAGTATAGGATGCATTCCAAACTGCTCTTCTTCAGTCTTCCCTAAATGAAAGTGTTGATTTACATTGTTCGCCAAGGATCAGAAATTTGTTCGAACGGATGTTGCAATATAGCAAAAGCATAGGAAACGTGCGATGTTGCAGCAGCAAGCACACCAATTAGGGAAATACAAGCCAGGGAGACCACAAGGCGTCTCGTTTATGTCCCTTTGGGAAACCATTTGACAGAAGTGGTGCCGTTAGGTGACAAATTAGAAAAACACTGAATACTTTTCGTATAATGTATATAATAATGAGTGCATGGTGTTTTTGACCTTGTGTCACATGAATGTAGCAAATTGATTTGTCTTCCAGCGATATTGTCCCGTTTCAAAGAGCCCATTTACTTGGCCATTTTTCGCATTAATTTTGTTTGCTCAGACATGGCGATTTCGGCCTCATCGGCCTTATTGATCATGGCGTCTAA
The DNA here is from genome assembly GCA_019455685.1 of Philornis downsi. Classification (NCBI taxonomy): domain Eukaryota; kingdom Metazoa; phylum Arthropoda; class Insecta; order Diptera; family Muscidae; genus Philornis; species Philornis downsi. The sequence continues at coordinate 2,992,189 of JAHXMU010000125.1, forward strand.
TTGACCCAAGTGGGAAGTCATTTTTTTGTTAATGTCCATTTTAGCCTGACGTATCTTTTCTGTCGGTATGACTGGCTGACCTTCTTGATGTTCCATTTGATCTAGAGTTTTAAGAGCTTCATTGACGTTTGAAGCGGTTGCAGTGGTATTGCGTCGACTGACCCCTGCCGATGAGGTATTGGAAGCTTGGCCATCATTTGCCCCAATGTCAATTGAGCCTGACCTGGCGAAAATATTGGAGAGACTGCCGCAAGCAGTTTGCTTGAAACGATTCAATTTTTGTTGTGTCGAAGACAAAATATTGCCGAGTTCGTCCAGTTTACTGTTGGTGCTCTGAAGGCCCGCATCTTGTTCTTCTAAAACCTGCAAGTGTTTAATTAATAATTGGTTGAGAACGTTGAGAAAAAGTGTTCGATTGTATTTGGGGCTTTATTTTTACCTGTGCCTCGGCGGCCAAACGTTCCTCCTGTTCCTTTTGTAAACGTTCCTCTCGGGCCTTCTCAAATTCTTCCTGGTCGGGTTTATCGATTCCTAACAACTCTGCTCGCATGCATTCAAATTCATAAGTACCTTCTGCCATTTTGTTTTTCGACAAGATTTGGAATGCTTTTCAGTTTTGAGGAGGAGCAGATGTTCACTTAATCGATTCTTTTTACGTTTTCTTGTAGGAAATTAACTGGAGCAAACAAGTTTGCTGGTTTCTTCCACTTTCATTTGTTTAATGGTTCAGAACTGGCGCATGTGCAATGTGTAAAGTAATACACCATTTCCTGGGAAAATCCGCATGGGATGAAAAAAAAAAAAAAAATCCAGTACAGAAATAAAGCATTATCGATCTCAACCAGTTACAATAAAATAGATTGTAAAATAAAAGATAGATTGCAAAAAATAAAAAGGCGTATATCCACATTTTTAGGATATCTAAAAAGCTGTTGACATTAGCTTCACAATATTTGCAATATGGTCATGTCTTTCGATTTAAAAGATAATTTAGTATAATCTTTAATTTAGTACAATCTATTTACTTAATTGAATCGATTGCAAAACTCAACATTATTTTTTTTTTGTCAACAATTGTCGTTGAATATTGAGTAACTCAGGTAACAGCTTTTCTAAGTCGAGTCTAGTTTCGAAGATATCAGCTTACCCATTTCGAAAAAATTTATTTGAACTGGGAGTAGATGCAGGAATATGGATGTTTTCATTTCGGGTGAAAGCTTGCAGCATTTTTCAGACGTTTGCCCGAAATGTGCCCTTTTTTGTTCATATTTGGAAAAATCGATTTCTCTTTTAATAGGGTTACGTATTCTTTCATGAAATTGTCGCTCCCGAATAGTACACAAATGTTTTTACTCTCCTATAAATCACCGGAAAAGATTTTGCCACAAAAATCTGCAGAAATGTGTTAAACGTAGTGGAAAATTAAAAAAAAAATTGGACCACTCGTTGTCTTATGTATTCCCAAAGCTTGCAAACCGGTATCTTTTGCAATGGCCCTTTTTTAGGTTGTTTTTATGCGGCATTTTCGAAGAGCGAAGGTAACGTTTTTTATTTAATTTTTTCTGATTGTATTGAGCCTGTTTTGAAACACTAAAAAAATTGCTCGGAATTTTTCACTACATGCGCTCCAAACGTCCTGAAAAGTGAGACATCTCTTATGATGACTTCTTTTCTGAAAATGTTATAAATCTTAATAACAAGCATTACAATTTTTAACGCTTACATTTAAATACAGACGAATATTCGTGCCGTTCCTTTGTTTTATAACAAATCGTCAACGAAGAAGCAGTGCACAAAATAAAATTAAATTATAGGACAATCGTGGAAAGAAAACTTGACGTTTTTAACACCATTAAACTACAACCTAAAGGTTGTAGCTTATAAGGTTAAAGCTTATATTGATTTGCATCCTCATCACTTGTTCTTGAATTTCATTTTTCATATTAATTTTTGAGCATTTGGTTGGTTTATAAAGTATTCCCATTCATCAATATCGTCTCTATTTAATGATTAAGTCTAATGCAGCCGGTTGTGACGGATTTTCTTTAAAATTTTTAAAATTTGTACTCCCCTATATTTCAACCCATTTTCTACATATTGTGAACAACATCTTGACTACATCTGAGTATCCATCAGCATGGAAATTAGCAAAAATAGTCCCAGTGGTAAAAAAGGACTCAACACAGTCTGTGACCAGTTATAGGCCAATTTCAATTTTGCCAATTTTGTCAAAGATAGTGGAGCATATTTTGAAAATCCAATTAGCCAAATATCTTGAGGTTAGGTCTTTTCTGAATGATTGTCAATGTGAATTCAGAAAAGATAGAAGCACTACTTCTTTGCTACTAGGTCTGACTGATAGTATTCAGGAAAATTTCAATGGGAGAAAATTATGTGTATTGGTGTCATTGGATCTGGAAAAGACGTTTGATCGAGTGGATCACAAATTTTTGATTTATAAGTTATATAATTTTTACGGGTTTGCAAACAATGCTTGTAGTTTAATTTACTCCTACCTTTCAGGAAGGAAGCAACAAGTTTGTGCCAATGGTAAATATAGTAATGTGCTCAGTGTAAAGAGTGGGGTGCCGCAAGGTTCAGTCTTGGGCCCGATTCTCTTCACTCTTTTCATCAACGATCTTTTTCCAAAATTTGATACTCTGTGTAAACCGTATGTCTTTGCTGATGATATTCAGTTGCTCTTTAAAGGGGATTACCAGTTTCTAGACGTTCTTCAGGAGAAAATTAATTATGTGCTTGATAGGTTGCGTGATTGAATGTCAGAAAACAGACTTTGTGTCAATTCTTCTAAGTCCAAAGCTATGATTTATTCGAACCAAACTGAAGGGAATTTGAGAGTAGTTTATAATGGTTCTAATTTACAGTTTGTGAATGACATGAAATGTTTGAGAGTCTTATTAGATGATAAGCTGCGTTTTGAGAAGCACATTACTCATGTTGTTTTAAGTGTTAACTATGCATTGAGGCAGTTATACACAACTAATTTGTCGCTCCCGCTGTATGTGAAAAAGCAACTGGTTCATGCCCTAGTTATGCCAAGTATTATGTACTGCTTAGAGATATACTCTGCTACTAATCAAAAATATATGAAACTCCTTCAATTATCTTTGAACAGAGCTGTTCGCTACATCTTTTCTCTAAAGAGACGTGTACATATAACACCTTTTGTGATTAAATTTCTGGGATGTTCATTTCCTGCATTTGTCGATGTACGATTGCTGTTGTGTTTTTACAAAATATATTCTAACCAATGTCCGCGTTTCCTATACGAATCTTTTAAATTTTGTCATTCCGTTCGTAGAAGGCAATTGTTTATCCCCAAACTTTGCCATCTTACAGCACGATCTTTTAATGTAAGAGTAGCTCGTAGCTATAATACATTGCCAAATGAGCTTAGAAATTTAAATGTATCATACACAACATTTCAGAATAGACTTATCTATCATATGCAGTTGACGTAGGTGAATATTCTTTACATCTTACATCTTCTTTGACATCTGAATGCTTGCATTTATGAGTGATATTTATTAATTATTGGTGTATTTATTGGTTGATATTAAATGTATGATTTTATGTGATCAATTTTTATTTTATATACATTTTTACATTTACTTTGGAGTAGTATTTATTTCAATTTATGCATTTTATTGTGATTTACCAAAAAAAAAAAAAAACTTGCAATTTGGCCTGATCTACATGCATGTATACATCATTCAATATTTAATTTTTTTCATTATTTTTATTTCCCTTCATATCGCCTACTTTGTGGTGCACTTCAATTTGAGCGTTATAGGTAATTAGTTACTAGTTAATTTAATTTTATATTCTAAGTTATATTTTGTTTTTCAAATTCAAGTAGTATTTATTTTATGCATTTTGTAATTTGTTTAATATTGGCCAAAAGGCTTTAAATTACAAGACTGTTCAATAAATGAAATGAAATGAAAAGTCTTTCTAAATATGCATTAAAAATTTTAAAATTATTAGGTGAGTTTTAATGTAAAGAGTCGGATGTAGTCATTTTTAGTATTAAAATAATTTTAATATTTTTAATAAATATTTAATAGTAATTGTTTCATTCACTTGTTTTTGCATTATTACATTAATAATACAGATAAAGCACATAAATACACATAGAGATTTTAATTTAGTCAATTTCATATGCATCGTTAAAAGATTCTTCTTCTTCGAAAGCATCAGCAGATAATAATGAAAGAACTTCTTTTGTTATCAAACTTCGAACTCGAAAGGGAGTGTGACGCAAACTTGCGATAAAAGGATCTTAAGAAATTAACAGCCGATTGAAAAGATCTGTATTTGTGTCTATTCTCGATGTTTTTCTTGTAAACAACTCTCTAAATTTCCTCGTATCCTTATTTCTTGCTTCTTGAGCTTCTTCTGACAGCTGTCCTATAGGAAGAAATCAAGACCTTATACATAATATCTTTTCCATGAAAAAGGATTTTATGGACGCTAACTGGCATAATATACCATGGGTATTCGTTTAAGTATACATTTCGTGTGACAATAATAAAACTTTCGAAAGCATCTTTATCAATAGGGCAACCACTACCTAAAGTTTCCAAATTTCTTTTTGAGCCAAACAAAGCCTTTCAATGGTATGATTCACTAATGACTGGAGTGAACTTTTTGCATGCGTCTCAATGATTTCTGTTTCAGCTGGATAACATTTTTTCTTAGCTTTTTGAACATTAGTGTAGGAGGGCAAAAGATTTTTGCATTTTGTGTTGAGTTTTATCCGAATAACATCGTATTGATGTTTCGACGAATTAGCATCAACCATTAAAGATAAGACTTCATCGGGAGAAAGGCTCCCTAAAGGCTCAGAGCTAAATTGTATATCTTTTTCACTTTCGTATATTTTCTTGAAATAAAGCTTAATAATAATAAAAAAAATTATGACAATAAAATCACCATAGACTTGTTAATCATAGAACAAAGTCATACAAATAATACGCTTCTCTTTGAAATCTGAATGCACCTGTTGACAACTGACTTTAAAGCTCAATTTTTTCTAATCAGATCAATCATCTGAATTACATTTACCTATTGAGATGCTCATTAAACGATCAGAAGGAATGTTGCCAGAATTTTTTTTATTAATTTTTTTAGCAAGTTTTGTGAATTACCAGTGTGACACTGCCAGAATAGCTTCTTTTTTCTGCATAATGAATTACATTGCAAATTGCAATTAATAGCCTAGACGACAGTTCAAAATCATAATCATTACATTACATATTATCAAATAAACCTGGAAGATTTTCTTGGCATTTTCCAGCATTATTTGAGCTGTAATCATTACATTTTATCGATATAGGGAAACAAAAACTCTTCGAATATTGAGCGGTTTATTTGGGAACTCACTTGGCTCGTTTCTCACAAGTAAGCTAAATCTTCTAACATGAAAGTATTACTATTATTTGTTCAAAACATGTCAGTAAAGGAAATACGAATGCAAGGAGCTGTAAATTTCCCATTATTTTTCCATTTATTAGAAAAATGTTTCTGGTAAGACTATACACAATGACATAGAACAGCATTAGTATGGTGCAAATGATTTGGAGCTAAAATTAATCCACACATCTTTCGTAGATCTGCAGATAGGATTCCGTCAATGTAATCATTTGTGGCAAAATTTCGGTAACATGCAAGTCTTGCATCTCATACCACTGGCCATTGGCTTTATGGAGCATGTGAACACGATACGTTCCTTTGTTTGGCTCGCCATCATGTACAATGTTGGCCACCAAGTTATATTTGCAATTGCCCATTTTCTCACGATTTGTTATTGACAAAATATCGCCAAAGTCCACATTTCTAGAAATAAGAAACGCAGATATTACAAACTGTAGCTTTGAATACAACAGTCACTTACTTGATGGGAAAATTGACAATTGTCGGATTTTTTTCCAAAAAGAAAGTATTTTTTGTAAATCTTTTTATATACAATATAATAAAGTGCGGCAATCTGCTCACTTCGAAACGTTTCAAGAAATTGTCTTTGTAGGTTTTATATTCCTTTTCGGTGGTACCGTTGAATTTTGCCAATAACTGGTATAAATTCACTTGGGGTATAATATTCTCTCGGAATTCGTCGGTAAATAAAGGTGGAGGAGGTAAGTCGCACGTCAGGTACAGGAAATTTGATGTTTCACATTTCTCTTGATACTCTTCAGTAGCCAACAGCAAAGATTTTTGTGTGTCATCCAACTCAACGGGTGGAATCTTTCTGGTATATATTTTCATTTCTCCGAGAAATGTTTTATTAATCACCGAGGAATCGGGCTTCTTATTGCCTTTCAAAGCTCTGTGCAATGTGTGCAAAAACCAGGATAAGAAATCGATGGGGTCTCCCTGTTCAGTAATTTGAAAACGTTTATTGGACCACAACACCACGGCCTGCAACATTTCGTGAGGCGAAACATGAGCTTTGAAGTTACGTGGATTCCATATTTTGCGCATAAGTTCACCAAAACGTTGGACAAGATTGAAAATTGAATCACCAGGAGGTCGTTTTATCTTCGCGTAATGTTGCTCACGCAGAAAGTAGTTCCTCAAAGGCCCCACGTGAGAGAGAGCATGCAAAACCACATTGCAATAATCATTGGCCTTGATGTTGTTGAGGCCCACCACACCCGGCAAATATAGGGTGCCATCTACGGTGCGTGAATACTTAGGATCCGCTTTGTCGAGATTACTTATATCGGATGGCGAGAACGTGGGATTTAATACGAATTTAATGTCGTCCAGCGAGGAGTCGATAATTTCATAATTATCTGGCAAACAATAAAACCGTAATGTCTGCAAATTCAGGAACACATGATGAGCTTCGGCAACTGAATGTGTGTACGCATGGGTATTCGTTCCACGACCTTGAAAGTATTTGCCACACACTAGGCACGCGTACACATTGATGCGAGTTAGGGAAATGGAACACAATTTTTCAAAGTCAAAATCCAACAGAGGTCGGTTGATGGTATCCAAATAGGGGCAGACACGGTACTTGGGATTAAAGGCTGATGGCGTTTCCAACTCTTCTGTCAAAAAATACAAATTAGCTAGATATATTTCAGAGTAATCATTCCTTGCTCACCATCTTCCTCATGTCTATTGGAGACTTCCACTCTGGCTCTTTTTACCGTCGGTTGTTCTGATAGAGAAGGATTTATTTAACATCGTCCATTGAAGTAAGGTATGTTTTTACCTAAAACTTACCTTTAAACGACATAATTACTAATAATTCAAAACAAAATTCAGAAACTTACAAAAATGTTTTGTTTACAAATCGATTAGCCAAACGAGTGGAGATGGGTCGGTATCGATAATTGCTTCGATTACTGGTGCGATAATATCAGATTATTGCATAGGTTTGTGCAAATTGTCGATGCCATTGTAAGAGACCTATTTCGTGGAAGACCTATACAACCAAACCGAAAAATGCTATAGTTGGTAAGATGAAGAGATCCGCAATTGATTTATAATAAATTAATCAGGCTGGTGGAATTATAAACAACATATTTTTAGTGTTGGAGTTGTCACGAATTGGGGAGCATTTGTAAATAAAGTCTATATAAAATATGCTTGTTATCTAAAGTCTGAAAGCGATACAAAGTCTCGCATTTATTGCGAGCATCAGCTACTCTTTTAAGATTAGTAACATATACAAGTTGTATATTCCACTACAAACATATTGAATAAACAAATCCTATTATTACCCAATATAGTTCGATAGTGAAATGCGATATAGGAGCAGCAGCATTTTCTTCATTAAATATTAGGCGGGAACAACATAACTTGAATTGTATCATCTTACTTTTTTGGTAGTTTGTAAAATGCTGTTTTAAATGTCGATGCTGACGACGATCAGAAATTTTTAATTTCGGTAGACGACACTTGTCATATGGCGAATCGTCATGAATGAAACTTTTCTTGTGTCTTCCATGACACTTTTTTGCGTCAATCCAACCGCATATCTATTGAAAGCGTCAAAAAGCCGAAGCTTCCAGTAGGAAAAACGCTTTAGTTATGGATATATCTATTGCAGAACGATTTTAGTTGATATTTCATTAAAACAACGTACCGCATTTCATGATGTGCATGAATAGAGGACCTTTTGCAATTCATGTCCCAACTTGAGCCTGTCCGCTTCTTTTATTTTTAAATATACAAAGTAGCTGTTATGCAAAATATGCATGTTTCGTCCGTTGGTAACGGACCAAATGTATCCCCACAATACATGAACATTTCAATATTATCGTAATAAATACTGGTTGAGCCCCCGCTGTCTTTGCAACTTCTCCAAAGGTGTGAGAAGCAATAGCTTTGAATTTTTTGTTACAAATAGAAGACAACATTTATCGTGTCTCCGTTTTATGGCAGTGTGAAATTAACTTTTTTTTAATAAATAAAATGTATAAAATTGGACATACATATGTAAATACATTTCCTGATATTAAAAAAAACTAAAAATATTTATTTTTTATAAAAAGTTGTCAAGGTTTTCTAAATTTGAAAAAAGTAAATATTTTGAATGTTGAAACCCATTCAAAATACATTTAACCTTAAAACCTCAAACATTTTCTATAAAATTTGGTTTATTTCAGGATTGGAAGGTGGTAGGGGCAAAAATTGCATAATTCGGTTGGATTCATTTTGAAAAGAGACTTTTCATTTACGCAAATGTAAAAAATTGGACTCATTTTTAGGCTCTCCAGAGATTCTTACATTAGAATTTGATTTTCGTGCTTGGGCCACTCTGATGAATGACACTGCCAGTTAAAAATTATGCCCCCATTTGTTAATTGTCAATTTCTCAATATTAGTTTGAATTTTTTTCAATAATAATTTACAATTCCCATCATTAATTTTGACTTTTTAATATCTTCTTCCATTCTAGCAAAATCGATTTTAACATCAATTTAGTTTTCTCGACCTAAATTTTCCAAAGTTAATTTGATTTTTTCTCAATTCTGATTGTGTTTTTTTTCAATATTAATTTGTATTTTTTTTTAACATTAACGTTATTTATTTCCTTTGTATATTTATTATTTTCTTTTCTGAAATTGCTGCAAGACCCCTTTCCACAACAAGAAATAGTGATGTTGATTGGCCTTCACGGTTGCCTAATTTGACTGCTCCCGGCTTCTTTTTGTGGGGATATTTGAAAAGCAAGGTTTATGCAAACAAACCAGAGGCGTTCGAGCAACTCAAACAAAATATTCGTGATGAAATTAATGAAATACCGTGTGAAATGTGTGAGAATGTAATGAAAAATGTGCTCAAAAGGGCTCGCATTTGTGAGGCTAACAGAGGCGGGCATTTATCTGATGTTGTATTCCATACATAATTGCCGACATTAAATAAAACATTTATCGATATAAGATCCTATCTCTTTCATTTAATAAAAAATTATAAACAAACAAAGTAGTATACCTTTCCGACGGACACCCTGTAAAAATGTTGCGTATCTTAAAAGCAGAAAAATATGATTTACAATGTGACAGTCTACTTCACTTATTAGAATTTTTCACTTTGTATGTTTTTCGTCCTAAAATACGGAATTATAATTTTAAATGGAACTTACAGCTACTCCATAATATAACCAAAAATTTAATAACAGATTAAATGATAAAAGTTAATAACTACTTTACTTTTTTACTTTACAGTACTTTTACAGTACTTTTTTTAAGATTTAATTAATTAAGTAATGCAGGTACAATACAAGTAATGGCTCAAAAAAAAAAAAAAAAAAAAAAAAGAAAGGAAAGAAAAAATAATAAGTTTATCGATAATCATTTCCCCGTTCAGAATGAAAAAAAGATTGGCAGCAAACCATCTAACGGCAATATCAAAGAAAAAAAAGGCTGAAGCGGATAATTATAGATGAGGAATATCTTTGAAATACGCAAGAAGTCACTTTTTGTAAGTGTTTTGGGATGAAGAACAATTCTTTAATGTATTTGGAAGTTTGTTAAACTGCCTGGCTACTCTTACTTGAAAATATTTGCTCATATAATATTTTGCGTTAAGAATAATCAATTCATTAGTGCGAACTGATCGAGTAAATTTAAATTTAAATAAATTTAAATAATTCTGCAAGAAACAGTGGTGATTGACTTCTGATAGAATTAAAAAGCAAAAGCGACGAACGAATAACTACAAAATTAGGAATTAGGGAACAACCTAGAAATTGTATCACAAACGGAGACACGTGCGCAGTTCGACGAAGACAGAACAGATAACGTATAGCACGATTGAAGGACAACTGGATTTTCGTTATATTGCTTTTAACTGTACCGGCATATATTTCGATACAACAATTTATATGCGACATTATTAAACCATGTAATACTAGTTTTCGTTTAACATGAAACGGAATTATTAAATCGGAATTATATAACCGCCGAAGGGTCATATTCACGCGCGAAACTACTCTATCAGTATGCAAGTCAAATGAGAGCTTATCGTCAATTATAACGCTCAAACATTCAATATTGCACACGAATTCAATAGCTTCCCCACTGTAAGACAAATTCAACTCACATGGATGGGAGGCAAACAACATTGCTTTTGTCTAAGATGGATTCACTTCAAATTTATTTGAGAACATCCACACAGAGAGAGATTGGAATATATCCTCAATTTTTGCTTGAATTATTGTGGTAACTTCCATTGAAAAGCATTAGCATACGCAAAGCATAAACAATTATCCAACCTACCAAACAGATCATTTAGGTACAAAATGAAAAGCATAGGTTCAAGTACTGAACCTTGCGGGACACCACTTCTGACTGGCACTACGTTAGACGTCACACCATTAAGCCACACGCTATGACATAAATATGCATACATAAGTTTGCACGCATATCCCCCAAAGCCATATAATTGCTGACGTGATCGACTCTGTCAAAGGCTTTTTCTAAATCTAGAGAGATTATAATACTAAAACTGTGATCGTTAATATTGGCTCTGATAGACTCTGTTAGACGCGTCAGCAACATGGAAGTACCACGTCCCCGCCTAAATCCACACTGCCCATTATTTAGCAGTTTATTTTCTTCGATGTATTGCGAAATTTGGTGCTTTAGAATGTATCCTACTACTCTGGAGAGGTTGGGCAATATAGCTATTTTTAAAAGCGCTACACTGGCTTTCTTTGTAGTTGGAAATATTTTAGAAGTTTTCCATAAGTTTTCCATTGGAAAAGTGGAAGTCATTATGATAGCATTAACTACATGTAAGAAGTAATTAGATAGGAGTGGAAAAACAATCTTAAGAAATTTTAAAGGATAGCTATGATCGGCCGTAATGTTTGACTTGATATAGGAAAATGCTACAGACAATTCAAAGGAATCAATACATCGAAAGGAATGTTTGATCATTACATGAAAATGGCAAGAAATTATTTAGATCACCAACTACGTTAAGCTGGTTGCTTACAAAAAAATTATCCAAGTCGTCAACGTTGTACAAACTGTCAGAATTTAAATTTCTCTTATTATTATCAATTAGTCCATTATCACGAATTGCGTTCCATAAACATTTCATATTTAAACAATTAGAAAATAGCCTCGAATGTGCCTCACGCTTTACCCTTCTCTTAATGGTTTTATTCCGATTTCTTGCTCTATAGTACATTTTTCTATTTCGTTCGTTTCTGTCGTTGAGGAAGGATGTGCAGCCTTCAGCCTAAGTCACTCAGCGATTGATTATAGCGAATTAAAGGAGAATTTGGGTAATTATCTAAGCAACATTGTGCTCTTTTAGTTTTTTTTTTTGGAAAAAATCGTGTAAACTGAATTCTACATACATACTTAATTGATCACCAATATTAGACTTGCTAAAAATCGAAGTAAAATCCGTAGATAAAACCTTTTCGCACTCTACTTCAGAAGAAATACCATTTTAATCCTAAAAATTATAAAAGAGGTCATTGCGCTGGACTGCACTTTTAATGGAAATATATATAAACGCATGTTTCGAAATGTTTGGGCATATGAATTGACCAAAAGCTTTAGTACGTTCAGATGACGAGACCAAAAACTAACTAACAGTTAACGAAGACGATTGACGATAAACATCGTAATGTGAAGGGCAAGAATTATGTCTGATGGAAACACCAAGCCTGTCACGTATAAGCCTAATACTGTTGGCTTTCAAAATGTTAAAGAAATTATTATTAAAATCTCCCATTAGTATTATGTTGTTGTAATGTATAAGCAGACCTGACATCCCAGTTTCAAACGCGCTGAGGTCTCCATGGTGCAAATAGGAAGTACCAATTACAATTTTTTTCATTTCTTAAAAACACTTCTATAGGGTGGCGCATAAGTAACGTTAGCGGCAACTATATTGAATGCGTTCTTGGTTTTAACTTGTGAACCAATTGCATCTTATATGGGAAAAGATGTAACATAGCATAGACATCTTTAACTGCTGAGAACGTCGCCTGGTGGAAGTTTTGGGGTTTTCCTCAATACTTGTTTGCACTCGAGCAATGGTCACTTCATTTCGAGCTGCACGAGGTCTTCCAGCACGCGGAAGATTACAGACAGCCCCTTGTTGCTCAAAACGATTAACCAATCGGTAAATTGTTGAAGCGTTAGGAGCATTTCGAACATGAAAGAAATTTTGATATGATCTGAATAATCGAATGCTGACTTTCAAAATAAAATTGAACAACTTTGGTTCTTTGTTCTGTGCTGAGCGTTTCCATTATAAACTTCCCAAGTATTATGTAGTTAATTCTGTAAAGAGACGAAAAAAGACTTAAACAAAAAATGTATTCACTGATCAAATCTTAACGTTAGTTATGCGCCACCCTATACAAATATGCAATCAACTACTCCAAAATTTGTACCTTTACATACTATTATGTAAAATAGTAGGATTTTATTAAGATTATGTTAGGTCTTTCATTATTAATATTTTTTTTATATTTTTAATTGATATTTTTTATTGATACTTTTTACATTAATAACACTGGTCTACAAATTTGGAAAAAATTGACTGCAGAAAAGAAGCATGTTTTTTAAATAATCTGAAATGTGCTGAATTCGAATCTGGCATACAAATTTTGCTATCACGTCTTGTTCATTTTTTATCGCTTGCTGACAATACTGTAAAACACTCAATACTGACACTACAATTTCACAATTATTAATTTGGCAGAAGTCCACATTAATTTTAAGTCTTCATAATAGCAGCGTTTAAGCGTGTCAGGTAGATTGTGTGTTACTGATTCAAGTGGTCAAATAGCCTCCTTGCCATTTCGATTTTTTAATTCTAGTACTTTGGGGAGAGTCAAGTAACCGCCAAACTGATTGTTATTTCTGTTTAACAAAAGTTGCTGGATTCAATATGAAAAATGGAAAAAAATTAACTTACGCTAATGTCCCATCGGTTTCCAAACCAGTTCAACATCCGCCAAACGATCCATTACAAAACATTTCAAACAAACCATTGATTGATCCAAATGACGTTCTTGTTCCGTCTCTGCACATAGAATTGGGCCTTTTTAAGAACTTTGTCAAGGCTCTGGACAAAGATGGTGCAGCATTTAAACATTTGTTAGCGGGTTTTTCCTAAAATTTCATATGCTAAAATCAAAGAATGCATATTTGTTGGCCCTCAGATTAGGAAGCTATTGAATGATGAGAATTTTTCACAATGTTTATTGGAGAAAGAATATGAACAGTGAACAGTTTTCCTGGAAACAATAAGAGTGAAAACTACAGACAAATTGTTGCTGAGATATTGAAACATGATCACGAGTTAGGTGCACGGATGTCACTCAAAATGCGTTTGCTTCATTCGCATTTAAATTTGTTTCCACAAAACCTAGGTGCGGTGAGCGGCGAACAAGGGAAGCGTGCTCTCCAAGATTTAATGAAAATTGAAAGAAATTGTCAAGGATTTTGGGACAAAAGCATGCTGGGAGACTATTGCTGGACTCTAATACGTGAAAACGAACCAACAAAATACAAACGACGTTCAAATAATACCATTCACTTTTGAAAATTCATTGATTTTTGAATAAACTAATGATTTTTTATGTAAAAAACGAAAAAAAAAAAATGCTGTATCTCAAAAACATGACGTGATAGTAAAAACCAATTACAGATTCGAATTTAGCCCACCAGATTACCCTAGGAAAGATATTTGGTTGCTCCAGTCCAAAACCTTGTTGGATAGTGTAATATATTAATAATTTCGTAGATTAGATTTTTCCCTAACCAGTGTTATATTATAATTTGATTTAGATTTAGCCTTATAAATTACAATTTTTGTAATAAAATGAAATGAAATAATAACATATACAGGGTTGCCCATATTCGACGGACCCATGTTTTAAAAAAAAAAAAATCAAAGAAAAAAATAAAAATTTGGAGGTTGGCAATCTTATTCATTTAATTTGTTCCAAGTAGATTTGTTTACATCAATTTTTGAATATGATATCTCTCAAATGGCCGCCTCTGGCGTTGATGGCGTATTGTGACCTTTTTGCAGCATTTTCCATCGTTTTCGCCAACATTTCGGCCGGAATAGCGGCTATTTCTTCACGAATGTTGTCCTTGAGCTCTTCTACGGTCCTTGGCTTGTTAACGTAAACCTTTGACTTCAAATGTCCCCACAAGAAGAAGTCAGCGGGAGTCAAATAGGGCGAACGCGGTGGCCAGTCCAAATCACCACTTTTCGACATCAAACGGCCCGGAAACAAATTCTTCAGAAAATCGATTGTTATGCGACTTGTGTGCGGTGGAGCGCCGTCTTGTTGAAACCAGAACTGCCTCATACGCTTTCGACGAATAATTGGCATCACAAAATTGGTCATCATGTCGCGATAACGCTCCTGGTTGATGGTAACAGCATGGCCATTTTCGTTTTGGAAGAAAAACGGCCCAATGGCCGTTTTCGCACTAACGCCGCACCAAACTGTGACTTTTTCGTCATGAAGAGGCAATTCTTGAATCTCCTGAGGATTTTCAGTGGCGTAAATACGGCAATTTTGCTTATTTACGGTCCCATTCAATGTGAAATGGGCTTCATCGGACATGATAATTTTGTTCCAAAATTGCTTGTCATCATCGGCCATTTCGATGACTCGTTGGGCCCATTCCAATCGACGAGGCTTGTCCGCAGGCAACAATCTTTGCGTCAATTGAATTTTGTACGGGAACAAATCCAAATCAACGCGAATAATCCGTTGTAAAGTGGACCGAGCCATGCCCAACTGCTGAGAACGGCGTTTTTGGGATGTTCTTGGGGACCTCTCAACACTGGCTCGTACGGCAGCGATATTCTCGGCCGATCGCTTTGGTCGACTTTTATTTGGCCTCTTCGGATTAGAAAGAGCCTCACCAGTCGAAAATTTTTCGTATAAACGCTTAATGGTGTTCTTAGAAGGCGCACTTCTCACATTTTTTAATATTTTAAAAGCACGTTGAGTTTTCACAATTGACTTCTTCTGTTGAATGTAAATTTCAACTATTTCAGAGCGCTCGCGTGGCGTGTATTGTTCCATGGTAAAAATCTGCTTGGACTGACGCTTCAAACGCGGTATGTCATTAAGCGATCTGACATCTCTGTCAAAAGTTATGGCGTTGCCAGATGGGTCCGTCGAATATGGGCAACCCTGTATCTGTTTTTTTCTTTAATATTAATTTTTATTTTTACAAATAGGCCGTTCGTGAATGCAAATATCGTATTGTGGTTATAATTACGTATTCTACAATTATTTTGCCTTTACTATGTTGTGGTCTAAAATAATTCCCGGAGTTCGTTCGATATATTGTCGCAACCTCCCATTCATTAAAAGACGTTAATTTGTTGAATAGATATTATTTATTGGTTTATTCTCGGATAAAAATATATTCATTTTTGTTTAATACTAGAAACGAATGTAATAAGTACAGATATGAATACATTTCGAATTAATAACCAACCACAAATAAAAAGGCTTTAGACATTAAACGATAATCAATTTTTACAAATGATAGATCCTGATGGAGCTTGATTTGCAAAACCAACAGCGGATCCGTAAATACGACAACCTCGTATCAGTCTGATCGATTGATGAGGGGCATTTCCGCATCCGTAATTCAGTGTCTGAGTTATACTAGTAACGAGACGTGTGTGAGTAGTATTTGAAAGTTTGAAGAAAGTAAGAAAATGGTTAGATTTAAAGTATAAAAGGATATACGAAATATAACCGCATGGATATATAATAAAACAAAATTACATAGACGAACATAGAAGATTTATATTAAAAAAAAAAAAACATTTACACCGTGTGATTGGTACACAGTACGTTGATTTAAAACTCTATAAATTCATACAGAACAATTTGAAACTCATCCTCCTCCCCTCATCTAATAGGGATTAACGGCGGCCAGACCCACGCGGCCTGCAGCTCGCGAAAATACCGGTTCGGCGTAACTGTGGCGATAGCCTTTGGGCATATTCGAAATTCCTTTGCTGTGTGGTGCAGGAGACACGCCGATGCCACTGCCGGGTGGCGACGATTGACCGTTATTGGGTGCCGGGTAATGTGGCTCCATTTGACGTTCCGATCGGTGATGGGCTCTTTCTGAGCCGGGACGTATCTGCTCCGGTGAATAGTCTCGCCTGTTGTACTCTCGAGAGTGGTCCCGAATATGATCCTCTGGTCGGTGATGATGGTGTTCTTGAGGAAGTTTCTCCCGATAGCGTGGTTGGTCGCGGTACTCGGCACTCTCGAGTCTATTTCTGGATTCGGCCCGCTTAGCAGACTGATCTCGAGTGCGGGTATCACGTCCATGCACATCCATTGAGTGGGGTTGGCCCGATCGTCCCGTATTTCGCTCAATCCACTGATCTCGTGACCTGGAACGTGATCGGAACTCTTGGGGTGGACTGTCGTACAAGTGTTCTTCGTCACTCCAATCGTCGTAAACGCGTGGCGTGGCATGTTCCGGTGTGGTGGAAGGACCCCGTTGACGAGATTTATACTCTTTGCCTTCCTTGTCATCAGCCAGTTCATACCGACTGCTTGAGCGTTCCATTGAGCGGAATTTTTCCTTGGAATCCTTGTATCGGTCCTTATTAGCGGCACTGACGTACTCCGAACGGCCATGACTTGGATAATTATTGTAGTTATACTCTCGATCCTCTTCGTGTTGCGAGTGGGTCTTGCTGCGTTGGCTCAGTTTGTTCTGCAGCGGTTCTTTAGCCCTGGGCGCATTACCCTCGGCAGTGCTGTCGAATGATTTGTAGCGCAAGGCTGAAGATTTCATCATCTTCTCCATGCTTTCTATGTAGGGAATACTTTCGGGTTCCCGGTAGGGGTTGCGCTCCTTGCTGCGAGAAAGTGGTTCTCGTTCTCGCTCACGTTCACGAGTGTGATGATCGCGCTCTTGGTCCCGATCATGTGAACGGTGTCGCAGACTCTCTCCATCCCGGACATCCCTTGACTTTGCACGCTCTGCTGTGCGAAGACTCAGCTCAGAGTGATCGGGTGAATTAGAATCACGATGATAGTTAGCGTATTTGCTAGAACCAGTATTTTGTTCGAAAGGTAAGTCAGCTGGGTCGACATAGCGATGTTTGCCTCCATATCGCTGAACTTCTTCATGGGCGTAACTCTTGGGCTGGGGTGGCAGCGGTTTAGACTTGGAAGAGTATTCCATGTACTTCTGTTTGTCGGTCAAATTCTCTTTACGATGGTAGCTCTGATGGGCCACATTGGGCGGACTGGCATCATCGTATTCATCCAGGCTTTTGTTCGACTTGTATTTGAAGCGCTGTTCGGCCGACTCCACATTATTCAAGTAGGCGCTCTTGCGCTCTTCGTGCAGTTTCGAACGTTCACGGCCCTTCTCATCGACTTTGTGTTGATGTTGCTCCAACGTGTACTGTTGCTCACTCTGCAATACACGATTGATCTTCGAGTCATAGTTCGAGGGCCGCACAATGATGGGCTTGATCTCATCCTCTCGGCACCAGGAATTCGAGGACGGTGTCTTGGATCTGGAGTCACGTTCGACTGTTGGGAGTTTTTCCGGTTTTCCGGTGGTGGCGCGCGGTGTGTATGGCTTGGCGGGTAAATCTCGCAAATAGCCGTCATCACGAGGATGCACGGCGTTCTTGCGCGTCAAATTAACATGATGTTGACTGATTGCACTTGTACGTTCGACCGCTATCTGCGAGGGTTTAAGGGCTATAACGGAGTTATCTGCCTCGTTGCTCCAGTGTTCGTCATCTGAAAAGTTATTGCAAAGAAGTGATATTAGTGGATTCGAAATTCTGATTAATCATGCAACTCACCACTAGAACTGTTTACATCCTGTCTTTCGGGACTAGGAGCTAAGTCAGAACCGATGCCAGAAGAACCGCGTGATGACACCTGTTTGGGCCCACCCACCACGATGCCATTGCTTGGTATGTTTGGTGTGACCTCAGTTTTGGCACCCACCCGGTTAGCGCCTACAATCAGCGAGTTGCGGCATCTTCGTAATTCAATAGCAGTCAGATTCCCCTTCGAACGATGGACTGTATCGTAATCTCTGGGGGGCAACAACAAAGGCGGTCCATTGCCATTGAGTTTGGCACGTAACTCTGCTGCCAGAGAATCGAACAGTTCGCTGCTTTGTTGCTGTTGTGGTGGCAGTGGCTTCAATGCCGACGGCGAACGTGATATGGGTGAATTGCCATTGATATCTTCACTTCCCTCTGATTCACGGGTGCTATTGCCAGTATCACTGCCCATGGAGGACACGAGACGCTTGGATGAAGCATCATGCCTCGATCTGGAATGTTGTTGGTGATGTGACGACGGGGACATATCCTTCTTGTGCATAATATCGTCGTGATTTGAACTTTTGTTTGGGGGCATGCCGGGTATAATACCCAATCTAAGGGAGGAGGGGAGGTGCGTTTACAGTGAACATGGAGAATTATGAGTGAGAGAAAATACGCGGAATACTCACCTCGATTCTAACTCTTCGAAACGTTTCTGATTTTCCGGACGATTGATCAGGATCTGCAGTTGTTGATTCAATGCCTCTGCAGTTGTCTCGGAATCACATCTATAGGCGTGAACATGCAACGGACACTTTGTGATCGGATTATAAAGGAGTAAAACACAGGCGACTATATCATCTGTTTGAACCGAGCTGGTTATGGCACTATGTGGTATAAAATGTTTTGAAGAGCCCTGGAATAAACATATATTTATTAACATCAACAGGATGGTGTTGGAGATTTTTGTATGAACCCACTTGTATGATTTTGATTCCTTTGTGTGACACTTGCAATGTTACTTTAATGGGTTCCTGTGACCGTGATCTATCAATCAGATACGGCAGCACGGAATTTATGACTCGATTGCCGCGTAAACCTTTGGCCTCTTCGGCCCCTAAAAACCATACGTAATACGAAGCCTTTTGGACATCACGACGCAAACGTAGCGCCATTTTGTTTTATCCTAATTTTGTAGAATTTCGCTGGCTTTCAAAATGTCTAGTCTGTAATGGAAGGGGAGAAAAATTGAATTGGTAATTTGTGCTGCAGATTTACTAATGTTCAAAAGATGTGTAAATCAAAAAAATATCGTAAGCTTTAAACTATTGTAGTATAAAAAACTGCGAAAATAAAATGAAAATACACTGTGATTTTCGAGTTTCAAAAGTCGTCGGCGTCGTATACTGTATCCGTTTATAAACTTGATTTAGTAGTATCGATATTAACAAAGTATCGAAAAAAATGATATCACAAATATCGATATTGTCTTTTAACGGACTGAAAAATATGTATTTTGTTTTATGGCACACTTTATTCTTTAACTTTATCAATAAAAGAATTAAAGGGAATTAGGCAAAAACATATCTATTATTATTGACAAATATTTATAAATATGAGAAGCTGGAGTAAAATGAAGCTATTATGGCTTACTCTTTAGCTTGCACCGGGACATTAAACGTAAGCAGATTACTGATTAAATGCGTAATTTAAAGCCATTTTAATTGCTATGCCAGCATTGCTAAAATTTTGTCCTCTTGTGTCTTGGTTACATCATTATCATGTAGTATAGTATTATACAGGGTGGCACACCAATTGCACTACAATAAGAAATTCAAATAACTTCCTTTGTAATCAATGTAGTTCATTTATTTTTTTCTATTGTATAGAAAATGCAATTTCATTTTATATAACTAATTGGTTTTGAAGATGATAAACCATAAATGATCTCTATGCTCATTTACGCTTATGCGACACCTCATCAGATACTATCATCATTCATTCAGGATCGCTTCAATTAGGTTTTTATCGATTGCTTCAATTCAGTAAACATTCCTTGGTAAGCCCCATAAAAAAGTCTGGTGCAGTCAGGTCAGGTGAACTTTGGGGGCCAGCGGAAAGCGAAGTTTCTGGATGTTAATTTGTTTGGGACCTTTAGTTGGAGCTCCGCCATAACCGGTCTTACTATGTGTGGAGTTGCTCCATCTAGCTGGAAGCAAATGTTATTGGAACGGATACGTCTTTGGCGCAGTTCTGGGTAAAAAAACTCCCTCAACATCTTTAAACAACAGTCTCCATTGACAGTTACTGTTACGCCGTAGTATGATTCATACGCCATCCTGTATAATTTTGAAATAGCCGCTGCCGAATTGTCCCCGTTACAATAAAAATCTGGCTGTGGTGAATAAAACACACCTATTATAAACCTAACCACTGTTCTTAATAGTAGAGATATTTTGCTGATAAATGAATCCACTCTTTTTCCTGCTCTATCTTTTGGATTTTCCGGTCACCAAATTTGCCTTAAATAACAAATTTACTGTGCAACGACAATACGTTTCGCACTTTCACGATACGGCTACACAACGTAATAATTTGTGGTAATGTTATGAAGAGCTTCGTACGAGAATCGTGTACGCCTCTTTTCGAAATTGGTTGATGTTAGGAATGGAAGAGTTCTAAATGTGCCATCACGCATGCTTTTAAACACAATACATGCAGACGTCGGCGTTGGCGTTGGCGTTACTCGCAACATCTTAATTGCATTCTTAAATGCTAACAAAACATTTATTTGGTTGCTTTTCGAGTTAATGTTTTTCCCTAAATAGGCTAGCAAATGTACACTCGTGCAACGTTCATTCATTTATTCGATCCGTATAGCTGTGCGTGATCCAGTTGTTGGCGTTGATGGCGGTGACGGTGGCAATGTCGTCGTCGTAGTTGCTGCCGCTGCATCACCATCGTTGTGGCTGTCTTAAGCTGTTGGTTAGGGCTACGGGGCAATCAATTTGGTTTAATCTTTGCGGTTAAATGTTTAGCCTCAATTACCATTTTACACATGCGCACTGACACAATTTGAACTACGCTGCCAGGCCACCACCAACCGTGGCTGGCAGCGGAGTGACTACCTATTTTACATATGATTGCGTACATATGCGAGCGCGTACATACCCCGAAGTACTTTTAAGAATTACGAGTACAAGTTTACATCTATCTTCACGACCCCGACCTAACATATAAATACAATATCACATACTCGTACTCATATGTCGGAATGTGTGAATGAATAAACAGCACTGAGGGCGAAGCGTGGCGGAGAAATTCCACTTATAACTGTAAAGATGAAATTATATGGTTCCATCGCCAAATTAAAAACGTAAAAACATTTTCATTCATTCATTTAAAATAGAAATATAAATGGAAAAATTTAATGAACACATGAGTAAAATGAAAAATTTGACTTCTAAACGGGTATACTTAACGATTCGGTAAAAACCCGATATTGTTTAAAGGCATCGGGTAAAATATATGTTGTTGATTTAGTGCTTAAGGAGAATTTTAGTTATTTCATATGCTACAGCTATGCTTTGGGCAATTCATCATTGAATTCGAGTTTAATTTAAACATAGATTTTTTTATTATCATTTAAGGGGGCATAAACTTAATTCGACCTATGACGGCAGATCAAAAAGACAATGGCCTTAGATTTAGCATGTAGTAGCTTTAAATACAATTTCATAGCTCTCAATGTCAATAGAATACTATAGAATTTTGAGTGATGCTACATTGTTTGTATTTAAAAACCACTAAAAGCAAGCATCTCATTATATTTGGAGAATATAAAAAATTAGGAAAATAAAAAGTTTATAATATATCACCTAAAAAAGACTGCTGGAAATCGGCAATTTCGATAAAAAAAACCGATGGAATTGTTAGAAAATGGACTCTGGACATTTTTAAAGGTCAATATTTTATTATACCGCCGATGCCGTCAATGCTTGCCATATAGTAAGACGAAAAATAAGTTATTATTTTTCTAATAAATGGCTTTTTTAGTAAATGGGATCGGGTTACGCTAGATGGCGTTAGGAAACTACTCATTTTTGTGATTACTTGACTTGGTGCATCAAAAAATTGACACCAGCAAAGTACGCCATATTTTACAGTTTTTCTTCAATAAAGGCGAAAACACAAGCCAGGCGTCTAGAAATTTGAATAGTGTTTATGGTCCTGGCACTGTAACAGTCAATTAAGCGCAATTATGGTTTCATTGATCCGCTTCCAATAATTATGATGTAAAAACTGCACCGCTTTCCGTAAGGCTAATTGTCAAAATTATCGGTAGAATAAAGGAAATCGTAAAGTTCGACGGTCATGTAAGCACTGTTTCAATCGCCCAGGAGCTCAAAATTACATAACAAATCGTTTTAGAAGCACTTGAGTAAGGCTTGATACAAAAAGAAGTTTGGTGTATGACTGCCACAAATAAACTAAAAAAAAAAAAAAAAATCATGTACCGAATTTGCATCTGAACCGCCATAAAATCGAGCATTTTTCAAGCGGACAGTGACTGGTGATGAAAAGTGTGCCACTTAAGACAACGTCAATTGAAAACGGTCATCAAAACCAAACGGTGGCCAGGACAAGATTTGTATTTAGCGAGATTGCTAGGGAATCATTTATTATGAGCTGCTTCCAGTGGTCAAAGTCTTAATGCGGATCTGTACAGTCAATAATTGGATTGGCAATCTCCCGGAAGTGGTCAGTTTTGGTCAATAGGAGAAGAATACTGTTCCATCAGGAGAACGCCCGGCCACACACATCTATAATGACTCGGGAGCTTGGTATCCACCCTATAGTCCGAACGTGGCAACAAGTGATCACTACATGCTCTAGTCTGTAGCGATCGATTTGGCTGGTAAAAAATTCGCCTCAAGAGAAACTGGTGAAATACGACTGTTACAGTTTTTTGTCAATAGAGGGCGAATGTTTCTACGAGAGAAGCGTAATGGTCGTATCTTCAAAATGACAACAAGATATCGTACAAAATCCGCCCAAAGAGAAGCTTATGAAAATCGACTGTCACAGTTTTTTTTGCCAATAGTGGCGAATGTTTCTACGAGAGAAGCATAATGGAGTTATCTTCAAAATAACAACAAGTTATCGTACAAAATTTGTCTCAAGAGAAGCTTATGAAAATCGACTTTCGCAAGTTTTTGCCAAAAGTGGCGAATGTTTTTACGAGAGACAACCAGTTATCGTACAAAACGGTACATGTTTGATCTAAATCGAACCATTTTAGCTATTTTAAACAAAGGCTTCCATGTCTTGTAAGAAAATAATGCATTTTTTTGCTATACCTTGTATTAGTTCTTCTCTAAGAGAGGATTGTGGAGAAAATTAACTATTGGAAATTGAAATATTAGGCTACATTTCATATTCAGATAAAGCAAGTTTAATTTGGGGACTAAATATAGACTTAATGTACAATATTAAAGTCGTTGGCAAATTAAGTTTTTAAAATCGTTTTACATTTTATAATTTCAATGTGCTTTGTCTATACTTTAAGTTTTCCTTAAATGGGAATATTTATTGATATTTACAGAGATATTATTGAATAATGTAAATGCGAATATGGGATATTTATTTGAACCATTAGAAACTACTCTAAATTATAGGTTTTCTACATAACATTTGAATTGGCGGTGATATTTAGAATGTGGAAATACAGCACGCAGTGTTGGGAAACAACAAAAATTTCATTAAAAATATCGCACGAAAATTTCGTGCAAAACTGGCTTAGCTTGAAATGTTGCACTGTTAAGTTTCTTTTTCTGGCAAAAAAAAACGGCGAAATTTTTCCCGTCCTTTACTCAAAAAAAAGAATCTTTGTGTTCGCTTATTGAAAATACGTCACCTTTGCCAGGTTCTCGCGATCTTCTCTGAACATGTCATCCTCTAAGATTGCAAAAAATAGTGCATTTTTTACCATACATATATAATTAGCGGAAAATTCTAAGACATTTTTCCGATTCGGTTGACTTTGCTTTTGATGCTTAAATTAAATGTTTTAAAAATGGTTTGAATGCTCTACCAAAGATTGGTAAAACCTTTTTTTTCTGGTACAAACGACTGTAAATTCAATTAAATTTTTCAATTGAATTCAATTTTTTCGGGTAAGAAACAAAAGTATGTATTTATATGGAAATTGTAAAATATTACATTATAATGTTCGATTCTTAACAGGAAAATGCTGCACTTTAAAACTGAAAAATTTTTAATGCGTTACACTCTGACAAAGCAAAATCTTTTTGTGATTTTATTGAATAAAGTATGTAAATTTAACTTTTTAATAATGATATGGTAACATTATTCCACATCGATAATGTCACAACTCAAACCTGTATGTAAAAAACTAAATCTCTTACGTGGGCTGCCTTTTATATTTTGAGATGTGGCAGCAAACACAGGTGGAAGCCATTAAAAAAGAATCACATTTTTACCACTTCTATAGATGCAATTCATGCATATTTACCACTTTCGATGAAGCAATTTTAAACCACTCCCAAAAACCGTCATAATGAAAAATTGTTTTTAGCTTATAATTCCTAACAATTAAAGCAGAATGGGTTCCTATGGAGTACTTCGAAAACCATTTTTAGGCGACATAATGTGATCCGAGGAGGTAATTTTTGATAGTCGGCTTCAAAACGCTCCTTTAAGCTTTTTTTTACTATCCTTTATACGATGACCGATATGCTAAGTTTGTCATTCTATTTATAAAAACAACAAATACTCAGAGGCCAAATGAAGCATAGCACATCGTGGACTAAAGTCCATGGCAGAGGGTGTATAAATTTCGGCCCTGCGAAATATTAGGTGTCCTTTTATTTCACTGCATGCCTACCTGGTTTTTTATAGAAAGTACTATTCCCGCGTATCCCAGGTCCATTTTTTAAGAAACCGTCTTTTAATACAAATAAAAATGCAATAAAAATCAAAATTTTTGAATAATAGAAATTTAAATTTTCATTACATCCACTTCATTCGTTAATACATAGGGTGAGGTATCATTAAATAGTGCTTCCCTCCTATGACAACCCTATGTTAATTTCATTGGTGATTACACAACTTTTAACCATTTCAATATCACAAGTTGTGATGAATATTTGCTTCTTTGGATGCAGTACAGTACAGTACAGTACAGATACAGTGAGCTTATCGGTTTTGGCGGCGCAAGTCCTCAGAACATTTTGCACTTGCATTTTGTTAATAAAATGGAATTCAGACGTCAAAATTTTACTGCGACAACTTATAACGGTGTGCCGGACAATTGCTCATTTTTCATTATCGAAACAAATTGAAGCTAATTGTCCTCCATTTTACTGATATTTTACGAATACGTCACTGTCATGCCGTTAGAGTGACGTAAAGTGGTCTGTTATAAATGATACGCCACTACTTGTTTGTTTTTGGAAAAATAAGGAAATCATAGGTCACTCTCTATCATCACAAATGCGACATCCCATTGATCTGCCCAAACAATTGAATATTTTATGTTCTCGAAATATCGAATTGATTGGTCATCCACTATGCAGGTCAACGTTTTCGTTATGTGAAGAAATTTTAAGATTACGTCTTTCGGAGCAAGTGCTTAGTTCGAATATATGCGAAAATTTTTTGATCTTCATACGAAGTGTTGTGGAAAACAGCAAAGTCATTTTCGTCGACAAATATTTTTGTTCATTGTTATTTGTTACATCCCATACTTCTAAAGGGGGCTATTAAAATTGCTAATTTTATTGGGTTATGTTTCATTCAAACATTAGGTACACTGCCGCTCACTTGAATAGCGCCCCCCTTCAGTTCAGATTTTACTTATTTGTTTCTCCTACTTCCACACATCACCTACAAAAAATTTCAAGCCATGGAAGTGTCCCGATATTTTAATTCGCTCTTTTCTTTTAAATGAGTGAAAAATGTGTTTTTCTTTTTTTCGGTTCATTTAAATAGCACCCCTCAATTGGTAATCAGTTTAAGTGTGAAAGTCTTTTGCAGATCATCATAAATCAGTATAATTAAATATAAAACAATCGATTTTAAGTAAAATGGGCCGCGCTAAACCCTTGAGTGTCGAGCAAAGATCCAAAATTAAAACCTACAAGGAGTGTGGACTTTCTATTCATCAAATAGCCAGAAAAACTAATAGAAGTCGCAAAGTTATATCGACATATTTACACGACACCGCAGGCTATGGAAATAATATGAAAGGTCGAACAGCAAGTGCTATAACAGCCGCTGACAAAAGGGCTATTCTGAGATATGCCTCAAATCCACACGACCCTACTGCGAAAATTAAGGAAAAAGCTGGCGTAAGTGCAAGTGTATTAACGGTAAGAGTTATTTTCAAAGCAGCACACTTGCAACGTTTTAAACTTAAAAAGAAACCAGCGCTAGACAATCTCCGTAAGGAACGTCGCCTTAATTTTTGTCGTACGACTATGACGTGGAGTAGAGAGTGGAGTAGAATTATATTTTCCGATGAAAACAATTTTAATTTTATTTTACTACTTTCATTTAATTTAATTTAATTACTACTTTCACGATCTTCGAAAAAAGGAACACCTAATTAATCGATTACATAGTTGGGAAGTTAGAGTTATGTTATGGTGATGCGATCTCTTACTATGACACAACAGAGCTCCAGTTTCTCTCTGCAAAAATGAATGCAACTTCATACAAAGCCGTGCTAGAAAAAGCTTTTCCTGAAGTTGAAAATGTTTTCGGAGACTTAGAATGGAAACTCCAGCATAACTATGCGCCAATCCACACAGCAAGAGTCGTCAAATCATGGATTGAAAAATAAAATGTCGAGGTTATGAACTTCTTTACCGAACAAAATATATAAATGTATTCTAAACCAGGGCGGAAGCACCCACTACTAAATTTTACCTTAAATACTTATTTTTGAATTAAATGTAAGCAAACAATAATATCTTTAATTTAGAATTAATGTTTTCGTGTATAATCTAATTTTTGTAATTGAAATTGAATTTAAGTGTACTTAATTTATTAAAATGAAAGAAAATTTATGTTGTAGGATTACAGCAAATATCTAAAATATGATTTATAAAAGCACAACCAGTTCATTATAATTATTATTTTGGAAAAAATCGAGCTTAGAAAAATATTTAAAGGGACTGCTATTCAAATGAGCGACACTGTATGTTATATCAATTTCACTGCGAAGTGCTAAATTTGTGTTCAACAATTTTACACGTGGAAAATATGAGGCAGACATATACAGTGATATACAGTGTATTGAAAATAAATGTCAACTTGTCAGAAATGTATAAAATGTTTAACAATTATAAGATTCGTGGAAGACTTTTTGAAAAAAAGTGAAAGAAATGATTTCAACAGAGTTTTCGTAAAAATGTAATGATGGTAAAAAATCGTATACCATTTTTAATTATAAAAGTTTTACATTTTTTGAGAAATTTTGGTATTGAGTGTTAAACTGAACAAAAAATCCCATAATTCCCAAAAAAAAAAATTAAAAAATTTTCAAAAATGTGATTTTTGTAGAGTTCTTTCCCCACTAAAAGGCGGGCGAAAAAATCTCTTTGCAAACTTTCTTTTTCGACACATCAAACCATGAAACTTTCTTATTTTATACCAGTGGTGTGTTTCGGGAATCTATGGCTGAAAATTTATATTTCTATTAAAAATAAGTCATATTCGATGAACTCAAATTTTGAAAAAGTATTTCTTTTACAATGTTCGTTATAGGGGTACCTTTCAAGATAATAAAACACAGCAATTTAGCAATTTTTTGTTATAATCATAAGAAATGTAGGTACTTTTCTTCGCAGAAAATTGCGAAAAAAAATCTATTTTTTTTTAATTTTTAATTTTAATTACGTAAAACTAAATGTCTTTATTTTAATTCTACTTTCTAAATATTTAGAATTTTGTTATTAATACAATAAACCAATTTTGAAAAAAGGAAATTGTTTACGCTATTAGCATAAAAGTGATCTCAAATAGGTAAAAAAACAAAAATTTTTATTTTAAAAGTCGAACAACTCCTGAAGTTTAGGAGATATACACAAATCAATGTTTTTTGTAGATCTCAACTAGAGGGATATACACAGGATACAATTTTTTAAATCGGATAACAATTTAAGAAGTTGTATCCTTTTAAAATTTTCAAATTCCCGAGGTGGCCTACTTTAAAGAGATGTGGCGCAGCCACCTTCAGAAGTATAAGGTCCAAATTTAAGTCTTAAACTCAACTACACCTCTGCTACAGGCATATAAAATTTCATTAAAAACTCGGGCCATCATTTAGGAACTGCAGATTTATTTCCATTTTTTTTTTCTTTTAAAACTACCCACTGTGGTATAGCCCATACAGTACTTACGATCTGCCTACAACCATTCCCTCTCAAGAATTAAATATCAAGTGGAAACCTAAAGAGCATTATCTTCAAAGCTATGCCAAAGGTTTTTGTTTTCAACTGTATGTGCTAAATTTTATTGTTCCGGAATTTACATGCTCGATGACTTCAAAATTACTCCCAGTGTATTCCGTCCTCTCTGTGTCTCTCTCAAAAACTCTATATAATTTTTGCTTATCAAAATTTCATAAAAAAAATACTCAGTGATAAGATAACACCCATATGGAAGGCCCTTCTGGTTCCTGCCATTTCTAACAACAGTCATATTTTACCTCCCAGCGGACAACATCCAGCAAACACAATGGACGAAACCGACTTCAAACTCTTTGGAAAGAAAAACAATAAACATGACAAGGCCGACGCCACATTTGCAAATCCCACCAGCCCCTCACACCACACGGCGGACAAAAAGTTAATCACATCGCGGCCCACTTATGAGGACGAGTATAACTGTGATAATCCCAATGTGGGTATAGCTCTGATATTCAATCACAAGGAGGTGAAAGGACAAAAACAAAGGGTGGGTACCGAACAAGATCGAGATGGCATGAAGAAAAGCCTACTCAACTATGGATTCGACGTGAGAGTCTATGACGATTACACCTTCGCAGAGGTCAACGAAAAGCTGAAAGCAAGTAAGTGATCAGTACCAATTGGTTGGCAACGAAATGATATCTGCACAGATAAATTGTAAACTCGGTTAGTCACTCATTTAGTATGAATAACAATCGATAGGTACAGCTGTAATTGCCGAAGAAGAATCGTTATCTAAAGAAATCGCTGGATAGGAATTAACTGATAAAAAATACGAATATTGAAAATTGGTTGCACTGCGGAGGGAATGTTGGGACCAATAAAGTTACTGCTGTTTCAAAAGGAAAGTTAGGTACGGTTGTAATTTGCGAGTAAGAATCGTTATCTAATGAAATCGCTGGATAGAAGATAGCTGGTAAAGAATATGACTATTGAAAATTGGTTGCACTGCGGTGGGTATAAATAAATAAAATAAAGCTACTGCTGTTTCAAAAGAAATAGATAATTTCCGGATGAAATATTTGACAATATTTCACAATGTTTTCAAATAGAATCCAAATATGATGGGGAACGAATAGAAATCGATTAAGCTATCTTTCCTCGGAGCCGTTGATTGCTTGCAAATAGTATTTTCTGATTTTGTTTATTTTTATATTCATTTTCCCTAAAACATCTGATAATTATGTTTTGCTGATAAAGAAAAGTGCATTATATTCGAAGCGATAGCTTACATTTCAACCCATTTTCATGCAAGAAAACGTTTAATCGCTTTAGTAGAACATAATTTTGTCCAGAAATCATATCACAGAATAAAATGGAGACAACATTTTAACGTATCCGGCGTTATACGTTGATATTATGATCTACAAACATGTATACCGATCGCCAAAGAATCAACTTTGATCGATTTTCAATATTTGTCCATTTGCCACGCTAGCCTGGTAAAGTTTGTAGTCCACATAAGAAAGAAATGATTCATGTAGTAATAAAATTAGTTCTCGGGATATATTGCATGTGATACATTGTTTTAATCACACATCACATTGTTTTAATCACATGTCTGATAAGCTGCTGATACTTCCAGACAAAAATTCACAAAAAACTGTGACACGTTGCGGATGCATATATATTTTAACATACACTTGTCAATTTTCTGAAACTAAAGTTGGAAAATTTTACCGATCAACAAAGGCATCAAGGCAAATACACCTATTGTTGTGTCATAATCCACTATATGAATTTTTTCTTTCGTGTATTATGGACGTCGATCTACTGTGCAAGGAAATGGCAAGATTATATAGAAATTTGACGATACTGGAAGCATTACAAATGTGGCCATCATCGTAATATACGCACTGCCGAAAATATGGCTTCTGTTAGTGAAAGTGTGGCAGATAATCCGAATTTGTCGAATCCTCTTCGGCAACTGGACCCATCTTAAGTCTCATTATGGCGTATTTTGCATTTGGATTTCCTCCTCCATTCATATACCTATAGAGTCCAACTGACACAACAATGGAAGGCGGCTGACCATTCACCACGCCGTAGATATGCTGATTGGATGCTACAGGAGCAGTCTTTCAATGCTGATTTTTCGAACAAAATTTTCTTCAGCGATGAAGCTCATTTCTCATTCGGTAGTTTTGTCAACAAGCATCGAATAAGGCGTCGAATGCAGGGCTCAGAGAACCCAGAAATGATTGCGAAAAAGTCATTGCATTCGGAAAAAGTGACTGTTTGGTAAGCATTATGGTTTGGAGGTGTCATTGGGCCTTATTTTTTCAAAAATGTGTGACAATATGTGATTCAACAAAACGGTGCCACGAGCCTGACAACATGACCGATTTTGACTTTATTGCATGAGAAGTTTTCAGAAAGCGTAATTTCAAGTTTTGGTGAGGTAAATTGGCCGCCAAGACCATGCAATTAGATGCCGTTAAACTTTTTTTTTTTGGTGGGGCTACGTCAAAGACTGTGTTTATGCGGATAATCCCCAAACATTTGAAAACCAACATTCGTCAAGTGGTCGCCGAGATACGGTCCGAAATGTGCGAAAAGTGATCGAAAACTACATCGAAAGGATCCACTGCAGCTATCAATCCAGAGGCGGTCATTTAAATGACATTGTATTTCGTACATAATGGCAAGGTCAACGCATTATAATGAAATAAAAGTTTCATCGAAATCAAAGTTTTATGAGCGATTTATTCAATTTTTTAAACCGAAAAGTGGATAACCCAACATTAAATTACATAAGAAGCCTTGTTTGGTTTTTTTGTAGAAGAGTTTTTTAGAGAAGAATTTACTGCAAAGATGCAGTAACTTCATTGTCGATTTGATAAAAAAAATACGTACTATTCCATGCCTACAATTTCTTAAAGATTATTGAAATATGTTGAATGTAAAATAAACTTGTATAGGAGAAAAATGTTTCAGATTCTGAGACAATTTTGTGACTTTTTGATTTCCGTATAAATCTTGGACGAATTTTCCAAATCCCATAAGCATTTTATTACAAAACAGGGGAAAAAACGGGATTAAGTTCGAAGTTTATAAACTCTCAATTATAGATTGTGGCCTAACATACAGACTCGTCACCATAATATGTCGACTTGGTATTTTGCAATAAACAATCGCACATTTAGGACGATCCCAATAAAAGTTGCATCAATTGGAATGACTCTTTACTACGTCCTTAAATTAATATTGTAAAAAAATTGGAAAAATTCTGGAAATGGTTATTTCCACAAATGGATTTTGCCTTATATGGGAAACTTTTTTTTGAAGTGTAACCCTCGCCTAAATTGCACTATACAACACATTTTTGGGAGGGTATGATTTTTTCAGTGTATGAGTGATCGTATTAAGCATAGCTGAGGGTATTAAATGTCGTGCCACGATCGGTCACACAGTGATGCCAACAATGTAACAAAAAATAATTTTGAGTTTGAGAGCAAAAATATTATTAACAAACATATGTACTTGTATATACTTTGATAAGGACATCAATTTGCAGTGGCCATATTCTTCTGCTTTTGTATCCAAAATTTCAGTAATGGTGATCGAAGTTGAATCGTTGATAGAAGTTAAACAAATCTGTGAGATTTAAATAGAAGTAAAATACAGGGTGTCCGTCGGGAAGGTATAGTACTTTGTTTGTTTATAATTTTTGATTAAATGAAAGAGAATGGATCTTATATTGATAAATGTTATATTTAATGCTGGCAATTATGTATGAAATACAATATCAGATAAACGTCCGCCTCTGTTAGTCTCACAGATGCGAGCCCTTTTGAATACATTTTTCATTACATTATCACACAGTTGACGCGGTATTTCATTAATTTCATCACGAATATTTTGTTTGAGTTGTTCAAGCGTTTCTGGTTTGTTTGCATAAACCTTGCTTTTCAGATATCCCAACAAAAACAAGTTCGGAACAGTCAAATCAGGCAACCATGGAGGCCAATCAACATCACCATTTCTTGAAATAACTTGTTGTGGGAAAGTTCTCGCAGTAATTCCATTGTAATCCTGGCTGTATGCGATGTGGCACCGTCTTGTTGATACCACATGTTAATCAAGCACAAAGCATGCAGTTGTGGTGTTAAAAAGTTTTCAATTGACAGTTACCGTTTTCAGTTTCAAAGAAATAAGATCCAATGATTCCTCCTGACCAAATTGCACACCAGACTACCACTTTTAATGGATGCAAAGGTGACTGATGAATAATTTGAGGGTTTTTCATTGCCCAGAACCGACTAAAAAACCGGCAGCTTTTGCAATTTATGTGATTTATTTGTTGGTATTTTTCAATCCAGCAAGAAACTAAAGGCATGTGGTTTCTAACAGAGATGACACATACTTCAATTTACTTACGGAATATATAAGCCTTAAAAATCATAGAAGACAGAAAAGATTCAGGCGTTCCGCGAATTCCCTTACGTCCCTTGAAGATGAAGATGATTTTATAATAACTGAAATGATTATTATTTAATGACGATTTTCTTTTATTAGATTTTTCGATAACTCGACTATCCAAAGTATTCGGCAAAACATCGAAGTGACCAACTCCTAAAGATAGATTTGGTAGTTTTGTCAAGCGACGTTCATACGCAAGACAATCGTGTGCACTATCGATCGCTCCACGGCCGACCATATTTGGAAGATATTCAGCTCATGTTTTCGGAGCAAAACTTTTCGAATATTTGAACAAAAACTGGATGTTCTTAATCATATTGTTAACGTTGCCTTGAAAAAGGACCGAAGACATAAATGTTTAGTCATTGTTTACTCCGTTGCTTATTCTTTAACTGAGCTTCATATTGTTGGAAAATTGCAAAATGTTATTTTAAAATATTTTACCTTTTTTTTTTTTTAAAGTAGGAAAAAACACTTAAAAATTGGAGATAGAAAAAGAATGCACCTTTGTTAAGATATAAGTTTTATAAAAATGGATTGAAATTATATACATAAAGTATTGATAGAATAATGTTGTTGCCAAACTATCCGTAGTAAACTGTATTTTGTTTTCCATTAAAAGGGACAAAAAAAATGGCCACGAATTAAAGATGAAGTATTAAAATGCTCTGCAGGAAAGCCTCCACATATTCTTATTGAAGACATTTAACTACAAGAATTGGTTGAAATAAACAAAAACATCATTTTTTTAAGTGGATGGTGCCAGTGATGCAACCCTGGCATGATTTGCGCTTTTACCATATTTTGTCTAATCATCTGCCCTTCGGACAATTGACATCATAGTCAAAAATAAGTGTACTTTATAGGAGCTCAGATGGATGTTTTTATAATAACTAATTACAAACGGAACGATAAAGTAGTGCATCGCCATCTCATGGTGGATGGTACACAAATAGCTTAGAATAAGAAAAAATTGTGCAGGGAAATGGTTCCGGAATTAAAGAAAATATTTACATACGAAAACTGCCTCAGAATTAGAGGAAAATTCTTTTGAATTAATTTGTCCTTCCAATTTTTAGTTCCACCATCAGATGAACGTCATTTTATACTAGGCTGTATTGGCATTGAGGTGACTACGGCTATTTTGATTATTGCTATCTTGTTATTTTATGCGTTTTCTTCTGTATTTTATTAAGTTTTTATTAGTGTTTTTTTTTTTTTTTTTTTGAGAAGTTTGTTTTAAATATGTACAGAAATCACTAATACAGCCTTTAGAAATTGGTTTATTTCAAATAATAATAATTCTAATATTTTCACTCAGCATCCAACGAAGATCACAGCCAGAATGACTGCCTGGTAGTGGTCGTTATGTCTCATGGCACAGAGGGCAAGGTGTACGCCCGCGATATGGCGTATCCCGTGGAAAGATTATGGAATCCATTTCTGGGAGAAAATTGCAAATCATTAATTAACAAGCCGAAATTATTCTTTATTCAGGTAGAGTATTCAAAATGAAATAACTGTCAGGCATTATTGGACCTACACTCATTACGTAGGCTTGCCGGGGAGAATTCTTGGAAAAGGCTGTAACATACACGGAATTTGCACCCATGTCAAGGCAGTTACCCATCAGCGTGGCTGCCGAAGAACCACCCGCCCCTGTGACTTATGCCATACCCAATACAGCGGACATTTTGGTTATGTACTCGACGTTTGAAAGTGAGTTGCATCAAGTATTCTAAATAATTTGATATCAGCATTAACTTTATCCGTTTCCAAGAGCACTACTCCTTCCGTAATGTAGAGAATGGCTCATGGTTTATACAAAGCTTATGTAATGCGCTCAACCAAGCCGCTGCTGCCGAAGCTACCTCCTCCAAGGGAGCCGAATTATTAAGACTGTTAACGACTGTCAATCGCATGGTGGCCTACGAGTATCAGTCAAATGCCAGAAATGAGGCCTTTAATCAAATGAAAGAAATGCCCAATTTCTTATCGACACTGACAAAAACCTTTTACTTGCGCATAAAGCTCCATAATAAGTAAATCGTTACGAGAATCTAAATATGTGAATCACTTTTGTTATAGTAAATTGATAGAAATGCTCAAACAATGAGGGGAGAACCATAACAAAAAAGCACCCAAAAACAATAATAAAAAAAAACCCGGATGGGGAAGTATTTGTTATCTTTAATATAAAATTTGTTTGCTTTTATATCGTTTGTTGTTTTTGTTTTTTTTTTTTTTTTTTGGTTATTAATTATTATTTGATTTGCAAAAAGCCTAATGATATGTTTTCAACTATTGCAGAGCAGGCTAAAGGCGCTGACACACCGATGTGTTTTTGCAACAAATGAGATTCAAAATTGAAGGAATCACTTACATGTTAAAAATTTCCAAATGTTGATAAATCTGTAAAATGAAAAAGATATTTTTGTTAATAATAGTCAAAATGAAGGAAGTGAAATCGTAGTAAAGAAGAATTTTACGAGTAAGTCATTCAAATTCCTTAGAACTATTAATCGAAAAATTGTAGAGAAATATAAGCTCAAAATAGCAAAATTGATAAATTTCACATTAATTGTACAACTCAACTGTAGCGGAAAATGTTAGAAAATTAAATGTTAAATGAAGTTTCATTATTACAATCACAAACGTAATAAAATCGTCTTAAACAAGTGTAAAAATTGTAAAACGGAAAAGTCAAAAAACAGCAAATGTGATAAAAATTGGAAACCGGAGGAAAAAATATGAAGGGTTCACTGGAATAGTCTCTTAATGTGATATAAGTTTTCAACAAGTGCTAAGATAACAAAAATGTGTTTTTTTTTTAAACTACAACATACTCTCCTTGAAAGCATCTAGCTGTGCTGATTCCATATTTGTTTTCAGAAATATTTTATAAGTTTCCACTGCTAAAATATATTAGTTCTAAAGATCTAAAATTGCGATTTTACGTCATTTGTCTTAATGAGGTTCTTTATTACACGTTACGGGCTTGACAAACTCAGGAAATTACAATATGGATTATTGTGTTTCGTTTTAATTGTATTTATAAAAACAATAGAGATAATAAACTTTAACTTAAGGCTATAATGAATAATTACTTCAGGATAATGTACCATAACTCATTTTAGTTTCTAAGACCACCTAAACAAATTTGTCAAAAAAAAAGAGTTTTTGTCCATTTGGATGATTCTGTTTGGTATAATAAATCTAAAAATATGCTTTAGATTTTTTGCAAAATCTATCAATATTCCCTCAGTACATGGAAAAAATAAAACTATTTCGCTCTAAAAAATATTTTTGATTAAACCTGTAACTGAATTAAACAAATATTTAATTACTACGGCAATCATGGGAATAAATGAAAACTATTGCATTATTATTGCTCTCCCTCTCTTCTCTCTAACTTTTCGATATCGTTTGTCTTGTCGGAAACGGCTGTAATTTAAACAATGGTGTAATTTCATCTATAGACTATTCTGTTCAGATTTGCAAACAGATAATTGCCGCCTTTGGTTAGATCTAGAGAGTACGCAATTGGGCACCGATACATGTAATTGATTATGGACTTGCGTTACAGTACATTGTCTTGCTGAGATATCACTTTGTTCATCGCCATCGAGGACGTCTTTTCTTAACTACGATCTTCAAACCGTCCAAAGATTTTTGAACGTAACCGATGAATAGAATCTCATGCATAGATCATAACGCTTCCGCCGGTTAGTTTGCGTTTTTGGCCGATTTGCATGAAAAGTAAATTTACAAGCAAAAGTGGAGTCAAATAATAACCTACAACTCAAACACAAATTATCATAACGGCGTGAAATTTTCAAGACGTTGGTTAAGGTTGCCACTATCTGGAAAGAACATGGATTTTGGAGACAGTCTTTGTATATTAGTTATGGGACCTGTTAAGTGATATAAAATAAAAAACAGGTTTTTGTTATTATGGAAAGACGTTATTAATAATTGACATAATTGCAATGAAAGTCGCAAATTACTCTCAAATCTTTCACAAAAATGTTTCGGAAAGATATCTAAATAGGTGTATTTCCTATAGAAAGACCTGAGGGGTAAACCAGTAACATAAGGAATTATAATAATAGCCTAACTAAAGTGAAACTCGCTACACGCAAATAAAGCCTAGGCAGAGTTTATGTCATCTACTGATTTCGCCAAATGTTCCCCATATTTCAATACAGTGTTTTGTTAGTGCAATATTTGATTTATTAAATGAATATGAATATTTCTCTCAAGTGATCGGACACAAATTCGTTAATTTCAATGACATAAAATAATTTCAACTCGGTTAACCCTTAAACACTTAACCGTATTCATGTTGATGCATTTAATGGTTTCAAAACCGCCGGCCTGGCAAGGCTGTCAGCTGTTTAATACCTGTCATCTGAAGTGTTATGTATTTACTGAAAAGTTTGCCATTTACGGGCATGGATCGTGTAACAACCGAAGAACGGTGTAAAAATAGTTTAAACTTATTACAAAAGTGATGATTCAAACGTGTGCTTTTAATGGAATAAAATTGTCTACAGTGATGGTCACTGACTCACTCAGTGGTCATGTCAACAAGTAAAATTGTCGCATATGGAGCTCGGAAAACCTAGAAGTGATTGTGGAAAACCCATTGTGTACGGAAAAACCCACTGTTTGGCGCGCATTATGTTCTGGAGGTGTCATTGGGCCGTATTTTTTCGAAAAAAAAATCCACTGCTGCAACCAATCAAAATGCGGTCTTTTAAATGACATTGTATTTCGTACATAATGGCATTGTCCAAGTATTATAATGAAATGAAAGTTTCATCGAAATTATAGCTTTATGTGTGTTTTATTTAATTTTTCTTTTTAAACCAAAATATGGATAACCCTATATAATCAGGCCGTTCTTAATACAAGGAAAACATCCAATGCAAAGATGAATGAGACGATAATATTTGGTTTTCTATTGCACGACCGCCCTGTAATTTGTAAAACGTTTGGAAGAAAAACGGGCCTTGGGTGCTTCAATCCTCCAAATTTTGAGATTTTGAAAAAAAAATAAAGGAATTTTCCATATGCCAAAGAATCTTATATTCAACAAGTGTACAGTTGTGTGCACTTGCACCTTATAATTGAAACCACTAAACGGATAACCCCATATATGTATTCTATACTTCTGCTAAGTAAAATCACACAAAACGGGTCTGATTAGCAACCGTAAATTATCCTCGATCAACCAGTGGTATCATTATACAGGGTGACGCACGAATCGTACTACAAATACAAAACCGGGACAAATGGGGAGCTTTATTTAAAGGTGTTGAAGGAGTTTCTTTTTACCCAGAGCTGAACCGAAGACGTATCCGTTTCAACAACATTTAGCTCCAGCAAGATGAAGCAACTGCATACATAGCCGGACCGGTTATGGCGTAGCTCCAACGTAAATTCCCAAACAAAGTAATATTCAGAAACTCCACTTTCTGCTGGCCGCTAAGGTCACCTGTCCTGACTTAACCAAACATTTTTTTATGGGATTGTGTCAAGCAAGAGATGTACAAAACGAAACCAAGGATTTTGACTGAATTGAAGCCAATGAAACAATAATTGAGGCGATCCCGCAATGAAAAATTTTTTAATCGGATTCCGCATATGCGTAAATGAGCATGGAGTTTATTTATGGTCTATCATCTTTAAAACCAATAAGTTACATAAAGTTGAATTTTCAATACAAAAAATTCAAAACAAATGAAATACATTGATTAAGAAAAAAAGTTATTTGAATTTTATATTGTAGCACAATTGGTGCGCCACACTGCATATCAACAACCTACTTTGAATTGTAATAATTATCAGTAAGGTAATTAATCGGAATGGCCAGCTATAAAAACCTCATACTTTGCGTCAATAATTTTTAATTTCATCCAAAATTCAAAAACCCCAACAGAGGTATAAAAAGAACAATTCATTGTTTGTAGAATACTGTTTTGTTGTCATTTTATTAAAGTTTTCAAAACAAATTCGAATTAAAAGTACAAAAATTATAAATTTGCTCATTGCGTTGATCTACACACCTCAGAGCAATTTATTAATTAAAAACTCATAAATGCAGTTAATATACGTATTAAATATTTTCGTTCGGTATTGTGCTATGTAATTGGGCCACAAGAGCACATGTGTTTTGACTCGGTAAGCAGCCAGAACAGACCTATAGACCTAAATATATGTAAATGTATGAAAACTATACCTCAACGATTCATAAAATCGGTTTGCCCGCCCGCTTGTATTACTTTGATATGCATGAGAGGCTCTGTGTAAGATTTCAGTTCGTTGTACTGTATACGATATAACCTGATGATTGCCCTTCTCTGCTTGAAATTCAAGCAAAAATAGCAATAAAATCCATTAGGAGAAGAGAACTTTCACATTTTTTTTGGCGTTGTTGCCATTGTGTTCTTTAGCATCTGAGAGGTTGTTTAAATTCTGCTAAAGTAAAATGCTTTAGCAAAATATGTATGTACATACAGATATCATCTCCTCCTGTCAACTTCTGAAAGTTCTTTGGCCCTGCTTAGGTAAATTCTTAATTTACTAGCTGGTGTTTTGCTTGCTCAGATGGTTCTTTTGTTGTGTTGCCTATATAGTAGTTGTTGTGTTCTCTGTGTTAAGCGTAGAAAAGTGCTAAAATTACGTTGGTGCTTTCAAATCTATTCGCTTTTGTACATCCCTAATGAAATGGGTGTTTTGTATGTACACATACATACGTATATGCAAATGTATTTACGAGCATATAAAGGCAAATTGTTGATTCTCTTGTATATTTTTAAAATTTTTTTTAAACATATTTTGAATTCATTTGCCAGCCCTCTTTAAGCTTAGCTTGATCGTTGTGGAAGTTATGAATTTTTTGATTGTTGGCCTTTGTTTGCTTACAGAGTTATCAATTAAGCCAAATCGTTTTCGATTTTTTCGATTTCCTAACGGAATTTGTTGTATTTCAAACGATTGATGTCTTTGTCGGTTCAATAATTTTCTGAAATGATTGCATAATCGTCTGAAAACAATGTGAAGGCAGTAAAAGTAGAATGGTGAATTCCACCATGAATGGAAGCATCACTACTATTAATGTTAATATTTTTCGCCATGCTGTATTAGTTATGTTATGGCCATATATTTTTAAATTCGTGTATAAACAACGCCACATTGTTTGGTATATGGTTTGGAGTTTAATCATCACAAAGATCAAAGTCAATTTCAGCTAATATTTTGGTTAAAGCTGAAAAAATGTCTCATACAAACTCAATATAAAATACACCCACCTCAGAGCCACATTTACGGTGTTTTCATTTCAGAAAAGTTCACTTATTCCTTTCTGAAAATGCCACCCTTAAGGGTGCGAAAAAATTGCTTTTCTTATCCTCTAATAAATTACCGACAGAGAAAATTGCGTCTAGAAGTTGTTTCCATTCATCTGTTTCAATTAGCATTGAATACGCAAAGCTTCTGTATTGACGACTTTTTTATACGGAATGGCAAAATAACGACTCTTTTGTGTTCTTTAATGAATCAAAAAATTCTGTACTTTCATGGAAGGATGCTCATGTTGCACACTAACAAGGCAATATTTTTTCGGAAATAAAATTACCAATAATTCAAAAAAATATATTTTCAGAAAACTTAATCTTAAGTTATTCGAAAATTTGTAGTTTTGAGTTTTATGGTTTGCTATTATTCGGTCCACATAAACACGGCTTTACTCCTTATACCCATTAACAAATGATATGGGGTGTAATCATTTTATCATTCTGTTTGTAACAACTAGAATAAAACTGCTTCATACTCAAAGGCAAGTTGAATTTGAAATTAGGCAAAATCGACACAGTAGGAGAAATCTTATTCATGCAAGGATTGGATGTGCCTGTAGAATAATGTCCAATTTCAGAAACGAAAATGATTGTAAACAATTTATCAACAAAACTTTCACGAATGTTTCTTATAACTAAATGTTTGTGATGTTTTTCACGAAGGAATTCTTATTAAGCTGAGAGTTTTAGACGCAAAAAAACTTGAATCAGATCCTGGCTGGATCCGAGATAAATATACAGACAGCTGGGCATTATGAGAATATCATTCTGCGATAACTTTTTTAAAGAAACACAAAGAAAACACAAAGAAAAAGCTCTAATACATAGACCGAACTAAACACTAACAAGTGAATAGAGGGTAGTTTTTACCTTAATATAAAGTCTGATTTTGGCGTTCCAAAATGCTTTAGAATGGTTCTAGTTTAATATATATGCCTTAATAAAACCTATTCAGATATTTTGCAAAATCTTTCTTTTTTCAGGGAAATATAGTCTTTAAGATATGTCTCTAAAATTACAATTTACCGAGGGTATTTCTGAAATTCGAAAATATTTATTCAAATTTTAAATTTCAAATTTTGTGTGTAACAATATTAATCGCGCATGTACCTATAAATCAAGGTGTTCTATTCGATTCCGCTTTGACATTTATTCCGCACGTCAATAACATAATTGACCATGACGTATGAAGCTCTTGCACACATTAAAAGGAATTGTTTAGAATTTTCTGACCCCAATACTTTTAAAATCATTTTTACTTCATATACTACATTCAAGTTCGAATATGCCGCTATTATTTGGACTCCCCATTTCAATATTCATATAGCACGTAGCACGTATTTGTAAAGTTTTCTTTTTCCATATTTAAATTTGAAGAAGCTCTCCCAATATACAATTCAAAATGCTTATTACTTGGCCTACAGACATTAGAATATCATCGTAACTTTAAGACAATGCTATTTGTTTTTAATATAATCGGTAGTTACATGGAATGCTCTAATCTTTTGGCTCAGATTTCATCATTTTACGTTCCTCCTAGGTCTCTCCGGCGGTCATATATTTTTAATATACCTCGGCATTTCTTATGCAAAAAACAATACTCTGAATCGTGGATTTTACATTCTTAATTAAATTAATAAATAAGCCTTGAATCAAGATTTCAATGAACTAATAGAGTTTGACTCATCTCAATATTTGTTTCGATTATATCTTAACAGATTTCTAAGATTAAATAATTCTATTTCGAATTGTTTATAATTAATTTATTTGATATAAAATATTATTGTTTTGCCATCGGCACTTTATAGTATCGACGCTTTGCAATCAACCTATCGACTTCTCTATCGAAACCAACATTATTCAGCACAAAAAATAAACGCAAACTGCTTTACAGTATAACGCATTTGACGTACGAAGACAGAAGTTAAAAGAGTATTTTTGACATTTGGTGTCTTTACAAAATTCTCTCACTATAAGGAAGGGAATACGAATACGAATTATCGACTTTTTTTAAAGACTAGGTTAAATAATTAAATGATTACTCCTTTGTTTGTGGGGAATACAAAAAATCGAGAGCGGTCCCAAAACTAGCCGACCTAACAAAGAAGACACAAAAAAGTTGGGAGAATTGTTCTTTATTTTTCAACATAACCTCCTTTTAGCTCAATACACTTTTTTCAGTGATATTTATCCCATACTATGCACCGTGTTCGTAGTAAAAAATGTCAAACTCCTTAAAATAGCCATTAACCGTAGACTCCACCTATTCAACGTTGACATATCTTTTATCATCGACCAATTTTTTGAAGTTTGGAAATAGAAAATAGTTTGAAGTAGCTAAATCTGACGAATAAGGTGCGTAATGAAGCAAGTCAAACTTTAATTCATTAATTTTGGCCATAAAAATAGTGGATGTGTGAACTGGAGCATTGTCTTTCGGCCAAATGTGGGCTTTTTCCATAATTTCATCACCTAAATGCTGCAATAAATTAGCATAATATTATTCATTAATAATAATGACTTTTCTTTCCTGAATATAATCAATAAAAATAATCCCATGCGCATCCCAAAAAACAGACGCCATGACCTTGCCTACAGGTGGAACCGGCTTCGCCTTCTTTGGACATGATTCTCCTATTCCAGTCCACTGATTTGACTGTTCCTTTGTCTCAGTTGTGAAGTGGTGGACCCATGTTTCTTACCATTTTGTGATTTTTCGGACAGGAAAGCTTGTGTGGTGGGTGCGGGTGGGAGGGTCTGGAGGGACGTTGTGCGCGGTTGTCCTCAGGGATCTGTGGGCCATATATATGGAACTTCATGATGGATTCGTTACTGAGGCTGCTTGCAGAGGAATGCAGTGTCAGTGCTTACGCCGATGACCTGCTTATCATGGTTGAGGGACAATCCCGGGCTCATATCGAGCAACGGGCCTCAGCTTTGATGAGTATGGTCGCGACTTGGAGTGAGCAAGTGGGCGTTGCAGTCTCTGCAGACAAGACTGTAGCAATGTTCCTGAAAGGTAGCCTTTCTGCTAGCAGACGGCCTACTGTCAGACTCGCTGACAGTAGAATACGTTACGTGACGGAGGTTAAGTATTTAGGTGTGACTGTAGGGGAGAGAATGAATTTCATTCCTCATGTTAGGGAATTACGTAAGAAGCTGACCTGTACCGTTGGCATGGTGAGGCGCATCCT
Source organism: Philornis downsi (assembly GCA_019455685.1). Taxonomy (NCBI): domain Eukaryota; kingdom Metazoa; phylum Arthropoda; class Insecta; order Diptera; family Muscidae; genus Philornis; species Philornis downsi. The sequence continues at coordinate 3,035,980 of JAHXMU010000125.1, forward strand.
ACGGACGGATTGGGGGCTTTGTAGGCGTGCTGCTCGTATAGTCTACCGCGGCTTATTTGTTGCCTGTGCAACATATGGGTCGTCGGTGTGGTACGAGGCGGTCACGACCTCTGCAGGATATCGTTTGATACAGTCATGCCAGCGTGTGATTTTGCTTGCTTGCATGCCTGTATGTAGAACGGCTTCCACGGATGCTCTGCAGGTTTTGATGGGAGCTGTCCCTCTTGACTTGGAGGTTCTGCGTCGAGCAGTAGACTTCCGGGTGAAGAGAGGATGCTCTGTGGCTGGTATAGACCTGGTGAGGGATGTACAGGCCATTGGAAATCTGAGTAGGGCGGAACGCAAGGCAGTTTTGGGAGAATGTGTGACAACCAGACGGCAAGCCAATTGGGATCAGTCACACAAGGGTAGAGCCACGTACGCTTTTGTGCGGGATGTTTGTTTCGTCAATGGGAATCCTGACTTTGGTTTTAACTTGAGTCTGGGTTTCATATTGACGGGGCATGGTTCTCTGAACGAGTTTCTGCACAAAAGAGGCCTGGCTGACAGTAGTGCTTGTGACTGTGGGCATCAGACAGAGGATTGGAAGCATGTGTTGTGCGACTGTCCACTGTATGATGATATTAGGGATTTGGACGCATTAGGGATTGTGAGGGTTGGGGATAGTTGGGACGTGACGGACATGATATCGTCAAGGGATAGACTGGCTGGAGCTCGTCACTTTGCAGGCAGGTTGTTTGCAAGGCGCCGGGCTAGGAGGGAGCGTTAGGGGTTGTCTTGGTGGGTTAATTGGTGTTAGGGATTGGGGGCTCTGCTGTGAAGATGCACTGTCATGTGTGTGCAATGTGCAATGCATGTGGAGGTGTGTTGGAGCAGCATCCCTCTGTACTCTTATTCTTCTTCTTCTTATTCTTCTTTTCTTCCCCTCTTCTATTCTTCTCCTTCTCTTTTTCAGTTTTGTAGGCGTTTGCATTGCGGGAAGGCATGTAGCTGCAAATTGTTGCAGGTGCATGGCTGCGCTTTGTGCAGACGGCTACGGTGGACGACCAGTTCCATGCGAGGTATGATGTAGCGAAACTGGAGCAGCTTTTGTCTGCGAAACCCTGACCAGAGGGTTTTTCATTTTCTGGTAGCACGGGAGATCAGGGGCCCTAGGAACTTTTTGTTCTTGCCTGGTCGTGGTGTAGGACCCCTCGTGGGAGCATCGTGCTGGCTGTGGTTGCCCGAACATGTGTTTCTACGGATCTTGCATTATTTCAGGATCTCCTGAAGGTAATGCGAGAACTTGGGAAACACTGTTCTTCGTCTATCCGAGGTGTCTAGATAGGTCTCACTCCTACCCGGGAGGAAGTTCATTTCATACCAGTGACTTCAAAGGTACTTTGGCAGAGAGAGGAAATATGCCCTGAGGAAATTTTTCCAAGGGGACCTGTTTCCTATTTCTAAGGTGCTTCGACTAATCCTTCCGGGATTTGTTTGAGTTCCCCAAAGGGGCGCTGGCTGTCGCAAACACGTTCAAGAACAGTCCCATGTATGGTGGCACACCGTGAGTAAGGCTATCAAAGCGAGACCCACGTTAAACCCGACAATTGTTGTTACCATTTTGTGGTTTTTGTTTAATCAGCGTGGCGTGGACGCCTCAATTGGTGGAGCACTACGCTGTTTGCCTTGGCAGTTTGTATGAGTTCGTTTATTTTTGATGGCTCAAATAAAATTACTCAACAACGTGAATTAAAACATATGTTTTATAAGGTTCCCATTTTCCACCAAAATAATTTTTTCAAACTACTGGCACCATCCATACGTTAGCTCGGCTAGTTTTGGTTCTAACACGTATTTATTTATTATTTAGAATATCCACATATTTCGGCGACATCAGATCGTTTGTGGCAATTTTTCTTGTTGCCCAAAGCAGTATAACTTAATACAGGACCTCAGGTTTAGATTGCAGTCTTAATAAGTGATTGTGCTAATAAAAAATCAAATTTTCTTGCACCCTATGAGTGGAATATGGGAGAACTGTTCACATTCAGTGAGCTTACATGTCTTCAATTTTTAGACTGACCGAATGTGGCTGAACGTCAGTTTGAGTAGCACTTATTAGACTTGGCGATGACTACTTGAACTGTCCGTAAGGCACAACGAAGAGATCGTGCCGTGAATCCAAAGACTATTTTCGTTATATTAAAATGTATCATCGATACTTGAGGTATTGATATGTTGCAAATACCTACCAGCAGTATCTCCTGCCACGAAATTGGGTGAGGTTTAATAACCTCTAATTCTAATTCCAAATGCAATTTATTTCTTTTCTCTTTCTTATTTTATTTATTTATTTATTTGAAAGCCTTGATCAATTTTCTATTATAAGCGAAATGAGGTAAGTAAACTAAGTTTCATTGAACATGTTTAATGTTTGGCCAACATTTGAACGTCTTTGCCTGATTTTGAATGGTCTAATTGATCTGTAGCGTGTGTTTCAGAGTTTATTTGAACCCTGTCTCTCTATTCTTCAGTCTTGTGTCATTAATGATCCGTAGCCATTGTGGTAGACCATTCACCCCCCTTTATGAATTCTGCGTTTTTCATTATAATGATTGGTCTGACATTCATTTTAAAAACGCTCTAATAACGTTGTTGGCTTCGAAAAGAGTGAAACCGTTTCCGGTTCTTGTTCGAAAATCACAACTCCGTCTGAAACGATCACATATGATTGGATTGGTTTTCGCCATTATTAGATTGTTCATAATTTACAAATAATTGGCAACAACTATCAATAAAGTTGTTATAGACAGCAAAAATGGAAAAGAAACGAAAAATTACCACAATGATTAATTACTAGTAAGACGGACGGATCAGATCTTATGACTTCTTGCCCCATACAAACGAATGTGGTGGTTAACTTTTTTTACTTAGTGATATAATAATTTGATTAAACTGAAAACCAACTTGTTCTCCTTGAACCAAAACATAAAGGAAGGGTATGCGCCTGCAGTTTTCAAGTTCCTCGCTTACTCTCACTTAACTAAGTCACTGTCGAGGCTTTGAGATGAAGTTGCAGGGGCAACGGGCTAAAATCAAACCTACTCTACTCTTGGCAACCTCTCAGGTTATTCATTGTACGAACGTGAAGGTGACAATAGCAGTGAATCCAGTATTGAAATATCACGATGTGCTAATAAATATCGACATATATATCCAAGCAAATTGGACAATAAAGCAATAAATAGATTTGTGGTACAAAGCTGCTGCGATTGGAAAATAGTGGAATGGAGAAAAAAGAAAAAGAAAATCGAAAGGTGTTGTAGATTCACAGCGACACCAAAGCACAAATAAAACGTCGTTAATTTGACTTGCATGCGGACGGTGCGGTAGATGACTGGATGAAAGGTTGGATGAAGGATGGGGGTCGGTACGGTGAGCTTACGGTGTGAGGTGTTTTCGGGCATGGTATGATACGAATATACCTTGAATTAGTTGAGTCTGTTTCGGGCGGCTATTGATGATGATACTCGTTCGCGTATTGTGTCGTTGTCGGTGTTGTGTTAATTAATTTGATTTTGAAGAGCTTAGCGTTTTTCTTCGGGGTCTCGTTGTTTTGTTTTGGATTTTAGTTGCAGCCTTCGATAAAAGTGTGAAATACCATTGAGGTCTGTGGCATTGTTGCCTTTTCATCGACTTTGATGAACGTCCCCACATGGGTCTGGTATGGTGAGGTATGTTTGTAACATACATACACACGTATGTACGTATGCACGTTCACACTTGGTCCATCCATATGTCTGCGACTTTTTAACTTTCACTATTTGAAAATGTACGGTGACAACAACTACAGCAACAATGAAGACTCCACTGATTATAAAGTTGTGCCGCACTTTTGCATCGAGATCTCGGTAATGCCTGTTTGGTTTGATGGGGTGCGGCGTTTCCAAGTGGCATGGAGCTCTTCTGTAAGCTCGCTCGCTGACTCGCTCTACTCTTTCGCTTTCTACTAGTTATGGGATAAATGACAGAGGCATCGGCGAAATACTCATCCGACAGGTACAACCTGAGCAACGCCGACTTGGAGGCAACAGAGGCAATCACAGTATTCGTCGCCGTCATAACAAAAACCTGTAGTTACACTGTGTAAAAGCTATCAAATCAAGAAAGCAACCACTTTTAGGTGGCATGAAGGAATTGCAGCACAGTGCTTTTCTCACACACAACGGTGGGACAAAAGTAGAATAAGTTGATGTTGGTAAATAACATTTGTTCCATTGGCCCATACAAATGCATCAATGGCCTCGAAATGTTATCATCCTGTAACATCCTATTGGGTGTTAAGACTTTGTCTAACATGTAATATATTGGCTTTCTGGCGAGTGACATTTGTGAAAAGTTACAATATCAAATGCTGGAGAAAACTCAAGAAAAACAAATCAGCACATACCGCCCTCTCGTCAGTAATAAAGCTGCATTCGATGATTCGGTACGGCATCAGTTTTACAAAACTATGGCTGAGTTTGATATTTCCGCGAAGTTTATACGAAGTGTTCACTAAAAATTAGCAAAAATCACACTGAGCCAATTTACACCAAGCGAGGCATTAGAAACGACGGCAATCTATCGTGCGATATCACGATAATAATGAGAGTATTTGTAGTAAAAACATTCCATTTTTCATTTTCAAGTAAAGTTAAATAAAACACACAAAAAGCTATGATTTCGATGAAACTTTTATTTCGTTATAATGCTTGGACTTCGTCATTATGCATAATTACAATGCCATTTAAATGACCGCCTTGGGATTGGTTGCAGAAGGGGATCCTTTTGAGGTAGTTTTCGAAAAAATACGGCCCGATGACACTTCCAGACCACAATGCGCACCAAACAGTCACTTTTCTCGGATGTAATGGCTTTTCCACAATCACTTCTGGGTTCTTTGAGCCACATTTGCAACAATTTTGCTTGTTGACGTAACCATCGAGTGAGAAATGAGCTTCATCGATGAAGAAAATTTTGTTCGACGACCATGTTTGATTTACCACTTTTGTTTTCATAAATGACAAATCGTTCACTAAATAAATATTTAACAGCTGGAAGCGTTGCTAGTCAGGCGGTTTTGAAACCACCGAATGAATAACCCAGCCTATATACTACTTGCAAACGCTAATGAAAAAAACAATGGGGAAAGTAAAAGGGAATCTGGTGTTAAACAAAGATAAAATCAAGTTATTTATTTTCCGATGACCAAAGAGTTAATTCGTTTGGAAAAAATACGCACTCACAACTACAACTACAACTTTGTTGTGATTTTATCTATCTCGGCAATTTCAATTCAGTAAAATTAATAATGACGGCTTGAAATTAAGAAAATATTTTTGTTTGGCAACAATGGCTAGCGAATTCATAACAAATCTCTTTATCGACGAACAGAAATCCAACTGTACTTGACGGTTGAATCAGTTCTGGGAACATACGAGAAAAATATATATTTCAGAATAACAACACTAACACATGTGGTAGTGAGAGTCATATAGATCATGAGCCATATATCGACATCGATGTGATCAAGCGCTTAAAGATATTACATTGGCTAAGTCATATCGTATGCTCTTTCAAAGTTGGTCCATTTGCGATATTTTAACGTTCAGTGTTTGTTTGGATCCAAAGCACAGTCAGAACTGAATGTGACGGATTAGTGAAGGAGCGCAGCAGAAGGAAGGAAAAGACACAGTTCTAAAAATTATTCTAAAATTTAAACACAAAAATCCAAATATGTGTATAACTTTGGTGCGGAATGCAATATTTTCTTCAAAATTAGATCAATCTCACCACCAAATACTTAATTTTTCCAAGTTTAATCACTTTTAATTTTATCGATTTTTTAGGAATTTGTTTGCATGCTATTTTGGCGATTTGTTTATTTGTTTTAGCGGCTTTTAAATTTTAACGATTTTGAAATGTTCTTGGTATCATGCGAAAACACCATTTTGTCTAACGTCATTAGAAAATTCCAAAAATTAATTCAAGTTAGTGCTCGGATATAAAATTTTTCCATATTTTCCAATTTTCATTAGCTCAGAGCACACTTGACAAATAAAAATAAAATTCATCGAAACATTAAGATTATGAAGCCATGCTTATGGCAGAAGTTCTGTTCAAGGAATTCAAAATACTTGATCGTGATATCCGTTGGCGAATAGTTCGTTGGTAAGTTCATTGGTAAGAAAAAATATACCATAATGTGCGACGAGTTCGAAGAGCTGGTAGCGAAGCTTCTGTTTTCGTTAACTTTTACTTTATACGGTTTCGTTCGAGTGCTTATTTCAACAACGCAGAGCTCCAACATTTACTATCATCACTTTCGTGAGACATATTTAGGGTTGTCCGATTGTGACGGAAATTTTCATGAAGCATTGTGGCACCTGCGACATCAATGTGTTAGTAGTATCGAAATATTATTATTATGCGTTATCGCCCTATTGGATATTGCAATTGGTACCTAACTTTTTGTATTGTAATATACTCGTATCGTATCGTATCGTACTATCTTCCCTTTCATGTTATGTTTGGACGGAATCGAGCCATGCGTTCTAGTGCTGCTAGAGCGTGTAATTACCCGATCTTTTCAGAAGACTGATTTCTGGATTATCTTGAGTTTTTCGAGTTAATACGTTTTTGTTTTTCAAATAAAAAAGTTCAGATAAAACTGATTTCTACTATTTTTTGAGGGCGATGTTTGCCCATAACGAGTGCTTAGTGATAGACATAGTTATTTTATAAAAGTTATAACTTTTTATTACGCTGTATATAGTTTTCCAGATATAACGAAATTTACAATGTGAGAACATTCGTTATGAGCCGCCCTGATCTGAAACTAAACTTAGTTTTTCCCCGGTTTTTCTTTATTGGTTATTGTTTCTGATAAACCAAAGAAAACTTATCAGAAATGTAATAATTTTTGTTTTGTTTTTTGTTTTAACCAGAAATATTCATTTGAGAGGGAGGACAGAAAGTATTGAGTAGTTTGTTAAGCATTGAGTTTTTTTATTTTTAAATGAAAATAAAAAAATCTGAACATTTACATAATTGTAAGAATAAGAAAACTGTTTAGTTCTTATACGCACCATCACAGAATGAGAGTGTACTAAGTTTGTCATTCGATTTGCAACAACTAGAGATGATCGCCTGAGATCCGTTGGCATACATATATTTTTGGTGTCGTAAAGTCGCACTGCTGGGCTTGGTCAATTAAAATTTGGATAAAAATATTTCATACTAATAGGCGGGTTGAGTTCAAATTTGATCAAAGTCAACCAGCCCATGCAAGGTTTGAGTCCATCAATTTTTTTTTTTTTTTAAATTTCTATATTTTTTCCGTAAATTTAATACAATCAATATTCGGTTATAGTGCCTAGAAGCTGGAAAGGACAATTACTACTTATACTGAGCGTGGTTACTACAAAAATTATAAGAAATAATAATAAACACTTTTTTTATAAACGCTTTGACATCATAACGAGATGTCTATTAAGTGGTTTTAAAACCGCCGGCCTGGCAAGGCTGCCAACTGTTAAATACCTGTCATTCGAAGTGTTCATTTAATGAAGGTTTGCCTTTTGCGAACATGGATCGTTTAACAACTAAAGAACGCGTAAAAAATGTTTAAAACTTGCTACAAAAGTGGTGATTTAAACGTGGGCTTTCAATCGAATAAAATTTTCTTCAGCGATGAAGCTCATTTTGCACTCGGTGGTTACGTCAACAAGTAAAATTGTCGAATATGGAGCTCGGAGAAACTATAAGGGATTGTGGAAAACCATTGAATCCGGAAAAAGTAAGTGCGCATTATGGTCTGGAGGTGTCGTTGGGCCGTATTTTTCGAAAATTACACTGGAGGAGCTTTAAGAAGATCCACTGCTGCAACCAATCCAGAGGCGGTCACTTAAAAGGCATTATAGTGAAATAAAAGTTTCATCGAAATCATAGTTTTATGTGTGTTTTATTTAACTTTACTTTTGAAACCGAAATATTGATAACCAAGTATATTGCCATGCAGAGTAATGCGATAGTCAGAAATAGATACATTACGGAATGTTTACTTTGGACTAGTCTCATATAGAGTTGCCCAAAAGTTGCTGATTAACACAGCGGACACTTTTTGAAAATATCAAAATTTACGGCTTGGACGAGGTTCATTTATAAAGATGTATATTTTCCAATGGATGCAACAGCGTTTTCAGAATAAATATATAATTATAGGAATGATCGTTAATAAACGGGCCTTAACTTTCCTATGATGGTAGTAGCAGAGAGTATTAATAAAGCTACAATCTATTACTCAACCTAATATTCATTTCGAAATGTTTCCCAGAAATTTCCAATATGTAGTCACAACAATTCCGGCAAAATTTTATGGTGCTTTGATAGTCTAATTCACCAGATATCGTTCAAAAAATAGAGGCAGTCGATAATCATGAAGTGTGATTTATAACACTGCCATTATAACTTTTCTTCAGGCAATTATAATTAGGAAGAGGACCTTCCACGAAAGTTAAGTTTTGTTTCGGTTATTTTATTTATTTAAAAGTACATCAGAAGTTAGTTTGCAACCATACATGAGAAAACGGCATTGCCATTGAAATCTCATTACAATCCAAATAATAATAATGGGAAAAAATCATTATCAATCAATGGTATTGGCATTTTCTACTTGCTATTATTTGAATCAGCAGTAAAGAAATCATAACTATTGTTCAAAAGAGTACTTACAATTGGTTGAAAAATTGTTTACATAAAATATTTTTTTTTTTTTGAGTTATTATTAAATTACGAAATTTCTTTGTCAGTTGAAATGTGCAAATATTAACATTTTTGTTTGTTATGTCAAGTTCTTCATCTCAAAATAAATACGTTCGCATTGATGTAGCTATAGTAATGACACAGTACAACAGCCAATCTGGGGGGTGAGAAATTCCAAGTCAGGGTGATGGTACTAGGTCAGTATAGTAAAATCCTCAAAGGGTTTCGCGTTCGTATGTGCCAGTTTTTTTTTATGATCTTTTACATTTTTTCCTTATCTTAATGTTTTTTAAAACTTTGGCAAAAACGTAGTTTGACATAACTCGAGAACGACTAGTTCGATTTTGCTGAAACAAATTGAGAAAAATTAAGAATTACATTTCCTTTAATCCATTCATATACTGTTTCTCTACCAAATCAACATTTTTGCAATTATAAATAAATTTATGAAGAAAATTTTGTCAAAATTTTTTTTTTTTTTTAATCATATAAATCTCAAACGGAAAAAAGTGTCAAGTCTTATATCTTTTACGTAAGGCCACATAACCTATAAACAAAATGCGACATAGATCATAGAAATCGATTAACGCGTTCTGCTTTCATAAGATATAGGACGATTGCACAAGCGGTTGAAATCAGTCATTTGGGGAAAAAAAACTTATGGAACCAAGAACTAGACCCATCTCTGGAATAATGGACATTTTCAGAATTCTTTTTTGCAACAATTATATTAGTTTTTCATTACAACTGATATACTTTTTAATAGACTGTCATAGTAATAGGTGTGCAAGTTTCGGCATAACCAAACTTCTAGCGCCTGTAATTGTTTATTTTTTGTTACGATAATAACAACAGTCTCTGAGAAAAATAAACAATTATTTTCTTCGCACCATTTTTTGTATGTTGTTCATCAAATTTTGATATGTTTTTTCGAAATGGAATTTGAAATTTGACCAAAAAATGTTTGCAAAACCAGGAAAAATGGAATATCTTAAGAAATTCGATTTTAAACAGTTTTTTTTTGCAGAACTCTAAAAACGCCTATTTTATACTTCGCATTTCTATATTTTTGATTGAGCGACAAATGCGAATATTATTTTTTGGAAATAAAATTTGAAATTTGACCAAAAAAGTGTGCAAAACTAGGAAAAAATCGAATATCTTAACAAATTCATATAATTTTTTGTAGAACTCCAAAAACGCCTATTTTATACTTTGCATTTCTACATTTTTGTTTGAGCGACAAATGCGAATATTATTTTTTTTTTCGAAATAAAATTTCAAATTTGACCAAAAAAGTGTACAAAACCGGGAAAAACAGAATATCTTAAGAAATTCGATTTTATATAGTTTTTTTTTGTAGAACTCCAAAAGCGCCTATTTTATAGTTTGCATTTCTAGATTTTTGTTTGAGCGACAAAAGCGAATATTATTTTTTTTCGAAATAAAATTTCAAATTTGACCAAAAAAGTATGCAAAACCAGGAAAAAATCGAATATCTTAATAAATTCGATTCCATATAGTTTTTTTTTTTGTAAAACTTGAAAAACGTCTATTTAGTTTGCATTTATACATTTTCGACAAACGCGAATATTTTTTGTAGTTTATTAATCATAATTCAATAAAAATGAATTTCATCAACACTTAACTTTTTCGACTTTTGTCTATGAATCGAATCACTGTGATCTGCTGCATCCACAGCAACAGTTGTGGAACAGCTTTAAAAAACAAGTGGTATTTATTGTTCAATAAATCCAGCCAGCCGGCCAGCCAGTCAGCTAGTCAGCCAGCCATCCATCGCTTTTTGTGTGTTACAGGTGCGCTCCCAAGCTAAAACCAATTGTTTGTGTGTGAGCATCATGGATTCCACCACACACAGAAACAATGATGACGATGTTGACTATAATGATGATCATCTTTGGTCCCAAATTAGCGAAAGTCAAATGTGTGTAGAATGCCTGTTTATCCATCACATCCCGTCTGTCCATTTGTGCACCAGAGTGAAAAAGCATCATCCGAAATTAAATTTTCATTTTTTTTTTATTCATTTCTTTATTATAGACGATCTCTGATCGCCAATAGTCATCATTGTAGTCCACATAATGCCACAAATAACTTTTTTTACGATTTCTTTTACTTGTTTGGTGAAAAAATGCCAAAAGTATCAGAAAGAAAGAAATAAATGAAATTTAGAGAATTGATTAAACGGCAACAAAAAAAAAAAAAACAAAAAAATCAGTTATGTATGAAGTGATTTCTTTGATTGTCGTATCAGTATACGAGTATACGTGTGGGCTGGGTCCATTAATCACCGTGGTGAAAACGAAACGCATTATTGAGATTATAAGGAATTTAAAGGGAGGGAGGGAGGTAAACACGGTCAATAACTGTAAAAAGTACTTGTCCCCTTTCCAGTGTTAACATCAATAATTTCACACGCTTACAACTGTTGACAGCGAGAGGCACTTGATGTCTATTGGATATGATAACTTATAGTGCTTTCTTTTCGGACAAAAATTCCAACATTTTGCCTGCCATTTTGCGAAAAATTTACTCTTATATTGGTTTCTGGGATATATGTTATCCATTGACAGGACTTTGCATTTCTATCTGAAAATTTTTGCTCTCTAAAGGTGCATAAGCGTTGAACTTCTGCCGGAATGTTGCCCTAAAAGCAGCAGCATAACTACTCTTCTATGTTAGTGGACATTGTTTTGAATCTTTGTATAGAATGTGTTTAAATATTGGGTAACAATTTAAAAAATGAGCTCATTAATTTCGCATTCTCTCAAAAATGTTTCAATGTTTCTGCTTTGACGCATTGTTTTTATGCCTTCACCCGAAAGATTGAAACTACGTATTGGTTGATACCATAAAAATGTAACATCCAGAAAAAAACATTTAAAGTACGAACTATCTTCTGACCAAATATGTTCCATGCATTTCTAACTGCCTGTTGGGCTGGCTCCGCGATAATTGTCGTGAATCTTTACTAAACTTTGTCTTATTTCTTTATAATGCAAAATTACAAAAATTAAAAAAAAATCAGCCGAATTAGCATGCGCTCTCTCGTAATTCTCAAACAAATTATCTTATATAGCTCATATAATGGGTGTCTCAACAAGAACGCAAGATTTAAATTTTAAATAAAACACAGATATTTAAAAAAAATCATGAAACTTTATTCTATTGTAATGTAGACAGAATGAGGTTATGTATGGAACAACACACCGGGGTGATGGCTTTGCTGGCACACTCGCGATCTTTCAAAGAAATTTTCGATATTTTCGATATTTCATTAATGCAGCGTCCAATTTCCTCTTCTAAGACTTGGGTCGCCGTCAGCTTATTCGCGTAAACCATCGACTTCAAAAAACCCCAAAGAACAAAGTCTAATGGTGTTAAATCGCACGATCTAGGTGGTTAATTCTGATCTCCAAAACGGGAAATAACACGACCGGGGAATGACTGATGCAGCAATTGAATTGTTTCTCTAGCTGTATGACATGTTGTTGATGCCCTCCATATTCATTTCTTCAATTCTAGGCACGAAAAAACTGGTTATCATTTCACGATACCGAGCATCATTCACTGTTTGCGCTTGACATGCCTCATTTTCATAAAAAAAGGTCCAATGATTCCTCCAGCCCAAAATGCACACCACACAGTGACACGTTGAGAATGCATTTGCTTCTCGTGAGTCACTCGAGAGTTTTCCTCACCCCAAATGCGACAATTCTGCCTATTGACGAAGCCATCAAGATGGAAATGGGCCTCGTCACTGAAGATGATTTTATCGGCAAAATCAGCATTTTCATGTTGTCTCTCCAATACACAATTAACGAATACCTTTCGCTGTCCGTGGTCAGCTGGCTTCATTTCCTGAGTCAATTGAACTTTGTATGCATGAAGATGCAAATCTTTTGTCAAAATTCGCTGCATATTGGATTTGGAGACACTAATTTCCTGAGCTCGAATTGAAGTGGATGGTGTTTGAGCGACATCATAACGTACAGCTGCGACATTTTCGGTCGATCGACCTGGTCGAAGGCGCGTTGTTGTCTTTACACCACTAACAGACCCAGTTTTGGCAAATTTATCCATTAATCTCTTTACAATTGACTCCTTTGCAGCATTATTGTGACCCCAAATTGATCGCAATTTGCGAATTGTAGCCGCAAAACTTTCACCATTTTGGTAAAACAATTTCACAATGAGAATGCGTTGTTCATCCGTGTAGCGCTCCATTTTTACTAACCTCGTACCTTCTACTAGCAAACAATAACAATTGTTCAAATGTCAAACAATGACACTTCGAATGGCGCCAAATTTAAATCTTGCGTTCTTGTTGGGACACCCTTTACATGTTTCTATATCCATATTGCAGGTTCAATTGCACAAAAATCCCTAAATTTAGCATGCATCGGGGTATTTAGAAAACTTGGCTCGAGGAATGAAATTTAACTTCATTAACTTCAAAGCCCTTAGGATAGCACCCATACCAATTGGTCGATTTAGGAATCTACTAAGTTATCATTTTGATTCTTGTATTGTGCTGTAATTCGAAGTACTTTTTATAAGAATCGAGCAACTTGTCACGCCCTTTCTAGTACCCCTCACAGTTTTGCTAAAGGACGTTGGATGAATGCATATTTACGTCAGTTTACTTGACTGACATTTCTGTACTAGTTTCTGATACGCGAATGCAAATCGGTCGTTTATTTAACGGGTATTGCTTATTTTATTTAATTTATTATATGTATATACCTATATTTGGATATATAAGATGCGTCTCATATTTATAAGGCCACCCACACAATACTTTTTTGGGCGAAATAACAATGCACACAAACTTTGGGATTTGTGGAGATAACGTTTCTTTTGCTTTTGCGATAATTCTGTTTTTGGTGTGTTTCACAATTAAAAAATTTTCTACGCGATCCTGACGCTTATGGATGGATGTAATAAGCGCTGGCCAATTCATAACATTGATTCTTTTAGAGGAAACCAGGATTTTGTCTCTCTGCTGACGTGGATTGCGGCGTTATCTTGTTGAAAATCCCGTCTCTGTCTCCATTTTCATCCAGTAATGTGGTTTTCAGAACTCGGGTATAAACTGGGAAAAACTATGAATGAGATTATGGCTCCTGTCCAGTTTGCGCCCAATTTCCCTTCCATCTACCCTCCTTGTAAGCGATTATTTTACCTATTTCGTGTTCTGTCAAACTTTTTGCGCGCGGCATGTCTTTTATATTACTAAATTTTACAACTTTTTCACAAAAACAATAATGATCTTATCGCTTGCGCCTTTAAAAACTCACTAATTGAACTTGGCATTATAATTGTGAAACGCAAAGTTTTTGTGGATGGTTGTTTCGCCCAAACAAGTATTTTGATAGATCATCACAACAAAAAAAAAAAAAAAAAAAAAAAAAAAAAAAACAAATAATGCAAATTTATGGGCGGCCTTTATGAAACTCCAATTAAATCTAAATAAAACACACATAAAACTATGATTTCGATAAACCTTTTATTTCATTCATTATACTTGTAACGCTTGGACCTTGCCATTGATGCAGTTTTCGAAAAAATACGGTCCAATGACACCTCCAGATCACAAGGCGCAACAAACAGTCACTTTTTCCGGATGTAATGGCTTTTCTACAATCACTTCTACCACAAGTTTGCTTGTCGACGTAACCACCGAGCGAGAAATGAGCTTCATCGCTAAAAAAAATTTGTTCGATTGAAAGCCCACGTCTGAATCACCACTTTTGTAGTAAGTTTTAATTATTTTTATGCGTTCTCCCGTTATTAAAAGATCCATATTCGTAAATGGCAAACCTTACATTAAATACACAACACTTCAGATGACAGGTATTTAACAGTGGCAGCTTTGCCAGACCGGCGGCTTTGAAATTACTAATCGAATATTTCTATGTATGAGTCGGCTCGGACGCACATTTGGCGACTGAAGAACTTTGCATCCTCCCGCTTGTTATTTATAGCGATAGTTGAGAAAGCACTGTAAATTTAGTTGAAAGTTGAAAGCTGAAGAAAATGTTCTACAATTGAAAGCCTTCGTTTGAATCATCACTTTTGTAGTAAATTTTAACTATTTTTAACTGTTTTTCGGTTGTTAAACGATCTGTGTAAATGGCACTAAATAACTAACACTTCAGATGACAGGTATTTAATGGCTGACAGCCTTATCAGACTATCAGTTTTGAAACCACTAAATGGATAACCCTGTCATGACTAAAATTAAAATATCATTTAAAAACAAAAAAAAAAAAAAAAATTACATAAGTTGTTTGCCCACTAAAATTTTTAAATGCCAATTTTTTTGTTTAAGTGATTGACAAACATTCCTTTAAAAAAATGTTACTTTTCCGCTTTTGCATAAATTTTTTTTCTATTTTAGTTGTAAGCGGCTCATCCAGAAAAAATTACAAACGCCTCGGCCTCCTGCGTATTTGGTTTTCGCGCCAATTATTTATCAAAAAACCTGATCCTTTTAAAAAACTTGATACTTTATCGTGCATCGAATTCATTGTTGAAGACTTTTGATTCTATCCACTCGCACAGCCCATTTCTCTGGATCACGTTATGATGTTGTTACGATAATCGATACAAATTTTTATATTTCCATGAGCAGTTGAGAAATATGATAAAGAAAAGACATTGACAATGTATATTCTTATTAAGAATTCGCTTCCACCTACTATGACAATGTTCTGTAAGCGCGATGAAACTTTTCCTTATGTAATCGCTATTCTATGGTGATCACAAAAAAAAAAACAAAAATATGATAAATATGCTCATCTACTCTTTGAAAACCTTCAACGTATAAAGTTCCGTAAAATTTTTCAAATTCAGGATGGTGCAAAAATATTTGCTCTATTGAAATATACTCCAATTTTTGCGACTGGTGTCATTTGCTTTATTAATTTATTACTTGTGAAGAAAACAGTTGTATTTATTTCTAGAAAGTGGCAGAAATATTCACCTGTATTTCACTTTTTTGAAAAAAACTAGTTTTGTTCGCGAATATCGTGTAAATATTAAATTTGTTCGCGTTTGGTCTAGAAAATAATATTGGACAATCGGCCGCCGCATTATTGAAGTTGTAGTGTAGGTGACTTTCTCAATACTTCCGGCGAAAGATTTGCCATTTTTTCTTTAATGCTTTTTTTAAGACTGCCACGGTCTGACGCTTACTTACTTAAACACCAGACTTTAAATATCTCAAAAAAAAGAGTGTGGGTCAGTCTAATAGGTCGGTGGGATGATTGTCGAACCTGTAATGAGAACTATTTCGGCTACTACAGGTTCATACCATATTTTCGTTAAAGTCCATTAAATAATATATCAAATTGTTTACTATATTCGAGGAATAATCTATTTTTGAATCATGTACAAAAAACAAAAATTAAAAATACTCTAGGAGTTGTTCTAAACAAAATCTTTTGCAATATATACCATTGAAAGCTCTTTTATTTTACGTAGAAATTTAATCCTTCCACCTTTAATTTGCGCAACTATCATCAAACTTTCAAAGGGCATTGCACAGAAAGTAAACAAATATGTACCGAATGTGATTACCAAAACATTGTTTTGATTAACAAATTAATCACCAATTTGTTTGCCCCAAAATGCGATATACATAATAGTACAGATGAACTTGAGTATGAATATTGTAATGTGGTAGGGTACACATACAGGGTTGCCCATATTCGACGGACCCATCTGGCAACGC
>JAHXMU010000125.1:3052925-3066639 GCA_019455685.1 Philornis downsi
ATTTTGTTTTAAAAAACATGGGTCCGTCGAATATGGGCAACCCTGTAGTCACACCAAGCGTGAATTAAAGGTTCACCCTTCCATCGTAATATAGAAGTTCGTGTTTTTGATTTAAAGTGCCCTTGCCTTGTTTATACTAATATTTATTCTGTTAAGCAGTGTTATTTTTTTGGTAAACTTGTGAATCTCACAATTAACAGATTGGTTCCGCTACAAATGTATGATACGAGTACATAATGTAATTAGCATTATATTTCAATTTGTTGTTGGCTATTATTAATGACAATCATTGTAAGTAATGGATTAGGAGTGTGATATGAAAACTATATGACTTCTTTGTCAATTAGATTGTTCAAAACAATGGAATTATGAATGTCGTACAATAAATTTTTGTGTGGGCAATTGTATAATGATAAGTTTTGAAATGCATGCAGACGGCAGATTTGAGTATGAAATGAGATTTTGCTTTCAAAACGCACACGTTGGAATGTCAGTCACAGTGATCACCGCACCTTTAAGACAAAAGATAATTAATTCATGGTTTCGTTTAGAAATACGACAATTCGAGTGTAGTGTAGTAACAAATAGCATACAAATGTGACATAATTAGTATACAGAGACATAATTTTAAATTATAATTTTGTAAGACAATACGAAAAACACGAAAAAGGAGACAAAAGAATTTGGAAATTTTTTACACTTGATTATAAATGAAAATGAAATCTTTTGTTGCCATTCTTAGAATATATTTTCACACATTTCCCACTGCACCAAAGTGATTTAGTTAGTTCTTGATCTACCTCACTGTGAAAATAATTTCACATTATCAAAAAAAAAACTGTTTGGTATTTAATTTCGTTTTACACTTTTAGTTTAGATGTGACTCAGTAGCGCAACATATTTTCTGAACTGATAACATTGAGCTGGCTTTCTTGCTTTTACAACAAGTTTTTAGATTTTTTGTGAGCAAGTAAAAAGTAGATCAGCATTTCTCCTTTTCGCTCAAAAAGACTCTCTGTTGTAGTGTCTGATTTTAAAATCTGAGTGGCTTGAAAAGAAGAAATTGAATGCAAATTGAATAATGACGTGTGAAATTGTTTTGTTGAGTTATTTGTGTGTCTGTTTGCTCAACTTCTCTGCCAGCTACGCCAAATGAAAGTAATCCACTTTTGCTACAGATTATCAAAATAACACAAAACAGCGCCAACCGATGCGAGTAAAACCACCTTACACGCATGTGCGCCAGCTATAACCGCTGTTCTCACAAAACGAACAAAAAGTACAGAGTTTCAAATTTGAGGTATGAAAACGAACACCGTTACCGTCACTTTCATTTGACTGGATTCGCAAAACAAGTATTCTGGCAATTTAAATAAGTTTCATTTTTATTTTGCAAAAGAAAATTCATAATAGAGTAAATAATAAACATTTCATAATGTTTCATAAATTTTTATACCAACATAAACAAGTTGTAATTGCTTTGGGAAAGATTCAGCCGTTTTCTGCAAGCAGGGGACGAGGTGTGTCTTGAGAGTGACGGAAATAATTTCATTGCAAATTTCGTTAAGTTAAATAACTAATGTCTGGCTTTACCTTGAAGGCATTATGTATACTTATGTTGAACTGAAGTGACGCAGTTCTGTTGCATTACTTGCAAAAATACTACTAGATTAAATCACAATTTTAAATCCGATGTGTATTTTGCTTTGCCATTATTTTATTACAACACACTATTTTTATTTTCGGTGAGATTTGGTTTTTGCGGAGATGGCGACACTTTTCCAGCGATAACCGATTTCAACTAATCAACTGTCAACTAATTTTTGTTCAAATCGGATGCTAATTTCATCATACAAAGCCTTACAATGAAAACACAACGTTTTCAATTTGACGAGTTTGTTCGGACGAATTTGTTCGGAGAAAATGTTCAGTGAGAAATCATCCATCTTAGGCTTGGGACGCACTTTTTTGTTCAGTGTTTTAACAAATCCATAACTGATCAAAGGGGTAGGATGTTTTCGTTAAAGTCCACTAAATAATATTTCAAATTGTTTAGTACATTTAAATAATAATCTATTTGTGTAAACTTACAGCGTTTATATTTACTTATAATAATTTGAAATTAAATTAGTTAATACTCAATTTGTACTTCAAAAATATACTTAATTTGAATTGCAAATCAATGTGCAGGACGTATTCAATTGTGAATTGCTTTTGTTTAACTATGCTATACAATTTACTTGTTAGCTATTGTGAATTGATTAATGAATTGTAAAAAGAGAAGTTGTAAAGTGACAAGTTAAGTTAAGTAGTATGCTAAAAACGACATTTCTGTGCATCACATCATAGTGAGTAGTCATTTTTATCCTCATTTCGAATTCCACATTAAAATTACTTATTATAACGTGAACAGCGCTTCCGTTGTTCATCAATCATTTCATAAGCATTTATGAGATTGTAAGTATCTAAGACTATACTCAATTTCTAGAGTTAACCCGCTAAAACAGGTGAAATCTGCCTTTACCAAAGATACAGTCCACATCATAGCAACCACAACTTCGCTGAAGATCGATTGGAATCCACGTCAACCGCTATCATCAAACTCTAACACCAATCGACTCTTCCTCCCTTAGCACAAACGTTAACGTTTGTTCACTATTTTTGAATCATGTAAAAAAACAAAAATTAAATTGACTGTACTTTTCGAGATATGACGTTCTGAAATTCAAAAAGCTATATTTTTATCATTGGCTAATACAGTTATAGACTAGTGGAAAATGCAGCGATTAGTTTTAAGTATAGTTTAGAAATTTTAAAACAGCTTTAGATTATGTTATTTTTTTCGTGGAATGATAGAAAATTTTTGGAGACAACAATGTGAGGTTATATTTGAGATTTATTCTAAACCTAATTTTGAAACTGACCAATTTCAATGATAAATATTTTCGGATTTCAAATGCACCTGCTCTAGAAATGTCTCGCAAAATATTTGCAAAAATTTGACTAAAATTTGCATATGAGAGTGCTCGTAAAAATTTCAATTTAGTAAAATTTCTGAAAAGTTTTATTAAGATATCTCTTAAGCAGAAACAACATTGTTCTATTCTCATGCACACTAAATCTACGTAGCTCATTTCTCCAACGAAATATCACAAATGTTTTTCAATAACCACATCCCCATCTAGAACGATGCCACTAAAATGTTTATCTTATACTCGTATATTTTCCGCCTGCCTATGCCTCCTGCGGTTTGTACTTAGTGTGGAGGACCATGTATCGATCCATTGCCAGTAGTGCCAGAAATGCTTTCTTCTCATAAAGTTCGAGGTTAAAATAGACAATATTGGTTTATAACCATGCCCATGATTATGCCGGTCCCTTTAAAAATGTATGTAGATGATTTGAGGTCGTTCTGTGCAATAACTATCACCTACTTTTAGTTAAGGAATAAATAGTGGACTTATTGAAACATTTCGGAAAAATTCTCAATTTTCTACATGTGGGTATTCTGCAATGGATAACTAAGGGGGCAGGATCTTTATCATTCTTTCGACAGACATGCAGAGGGATAGCACGAAGGGATGATAAACATATATTTTTGGGAAAACTTTAATACATGCATTTTCTATCATGCCTAAACTATTAGTGTTATAGTGCGGTCCGCAGGATTTTGTTTGGCAAATACTAAGAAATCAGTAATTTTTCCAAATTCTCTCGAAAAATATTCCATGTGAAATTACTGAAGACAGTGTCGGAATCATCTTTCGACATGCTTAATGAAAATACATTTTGTTTGAACAAAAATTGCCGAAATATTATTTTTGTAAAACTCAGATGACGTTATCATCTTTTTCTGTATTATTGTATGATTGCACTTGGACATTAGTTTCAATAGTATTGTTTAACATTTCTCAAAAGCATTGTCTCGCTTTTGACTGTCATTGCATCCATGTCTACAACAAAACTAATTTGGTTACTTTCCAATTGTAGTCAAAGTCTCACCTTCTTATTTGCATACAAATAAATCAGCCGATCTAATTTTATGAGCAAACTTTTTGCCAACAAGATTCGATGCGCATTCGAGTTCGCACATGTGATCTTAATTTCAATTAGTACAATTTTGGCATTAATTAGAACAACTTTTGACCGTGGAAACATTGTCAATGTCTTCCAGAAATTGTGGCAAATTGTTAAATGTATAACAAACTAAATTATGCAAACATGAAAATTGCAATATATGGTCAAAATACAAATGAATACATTTAAAAGCCATATAAGCAACGAAATTCGTGGGCAGATTTAACTTAAAAACTAAAAACTTGAATATTTTCCGAAAAACATCCATTAGTGGTTGAGACAAATGATATGCATGTTTAAAGCACTATAAAATAAACAGAGGCTAAACGTGTATAAACTGCAGATCATCTGTCGTGTTCTACAGAACATGAGAACAGAGAACATGTTCTAAATATTTAAAGTAAAATAAATAAATAAAGTAAAATAACTAGCCTTTCCAAAAAAAAAAAAAACTACAACAGACTACGAAAATATTAAAGAATTGAGCAATGTATTTATTATTTTGACCAAGTATTGAAATCACATCTGAATAAAACTATGTCACAATGAAAACAACGGGGAAGCCCCAGTTTTGTTTTTACTTTTAAAGGCATTAGAATTACCATGTTTACTTTCCGTTAAAGTAACCAAAATGAAGCATAAAGTAAAAATAAGCAGGTGTACTTATTTTTTCGACCATATGTGAATATCATGAATTTTATTTATAATAGTCCAATGGTGTTATTTTGTCAACTTTTGGATTAGCGTCTTCCAGTTTTGACCATTTTGGACAATAATATTTGTGTATTAGACCGACTGTTGCGCGATGGTAAGTGCAGCAGTCATCTCGGTGTTTTTTAGGTTTATTTCTTGTCCGAAAAAAAGCAAAAGTCGAATAATCTGTGTTGAATTAACAAAAAATAAAATCGCGCTGCTATTAATTGTGAAATATATGCTGATATGGAAGACGATCAATTCTCGTTTAATTAAATAACATTCCCTTTGGCCCTAAATTAACGTAAATGTTCGCCCAAAAAAGTACTTAATTTAATTGTGTGAGTGAAAGCTGCAAATACTTTTAATGAACGACACTCCGTTATGGTCACTAATGAGCGAATTACTACATCATAGGCTTTTCAGTTAATTTCTCGTTCAAAATTTCTTTTAATTGAATTCAAAAATGATTTTTTTTTCTGTGTACGAGTATCTTTGTGCTACAATACATAGTACATATATACTTATGTACTGTTGTAGCTTCCGATAGTTTCGTCTCAAAAAAAAAAAAAAAAAAATATTAAACTATTTGTGTGTTGTTATTTACGACCCAGAAACTTGTTGGGCTAAAGTCGTGGATGTTGTTGCTACAACAATAATCTATCCACTGCTGGCGATGGTGGTGGTCGCGGTGGTGGTACCACTGCGAAACTGTGGAAATATGTTTGTTGAATCTCTGTGCTGCAACTAATGAAATCAATAGCAGCGGTTGCACCAAGGTGACATTCAAAAAATTCGGTTGCCGTTGCTTATACACGTATTCGTATACGAGTACATGTAATGGTACCTGTGCCATTGTGACATTTGGTTTGTTATCGAACATCCGCGTTAAGAAGAAAATAAGTTCTGTTACAGCAACAGGTAGTCTGTCTGTACTACCTTCCGTTGTTGGTGTTGTTACTATTGCAGTATCCATTTCGTTGCTTTTGGAGGGGATATTTTTGATTGTTTGAATTTCTTTTAGTTACAGTTAAATCCATAACCGACGTTTACAGATAAATTTGTTGTTTATTGTTATTATTTTTTTTTAAAGTTTTTTCTTTTCATTTCCGAACAATAACCGTCTATTGTTAATGCTTTAGGCTACACCTATTGGAAGAGCTGGCCTGAGAGAGTATTTGTGCGAAGAGCAGCAGTTGGTGTGAGTGAGTTTATATTGTGTCAGTTGGATTTTTAAAGTTCATGGTATTTTCCGTTAGTATTTTACAAAGTTTACGTGCAGCCATCCACCAATTTTTTTCCTTTTCTTTTTTTTTTTTTAAATATACAAAAATAGAAACATTTATATTTTATTAGCTAAGCTTGAGTTGCTGAATCAAAGATCATCACTGAGCTTGAGCCTTATAATTTACATACTAAAGCTATAGTTTACATTAGAGCAGAGAGTTTTGGAAACGGCCCTTAACATTTGCTGCTAAAATTTGTCAGTTTGGCTTTTCAGTTTTTTTCTTTGTTTTGTTATTTCAAACAATCACGTTAATTTGTAAGAAATCAGTGAAGATGAATACCCCGCAACAACAAACAAAAGGAAAAACACACTTTAACAGCGACATTAAAAACAAAACAAGCCTCGTTTTGAGAAATGTCAACAATTGTTATTTAAATTTAAGTTTCGAAATATTTTTTGAGGTGTAACTTGTAGCGTTTTCTGAAAAGTTTATCGCTTTTTTAAATACCGATCGCAATTTATGACGGAGTTGGCTAAGTGTGATTTGGTATAATTGTCATGATGGTTTAAACGTCTTTCTGATCCATCCACTCGTGAGTCCGCCTGTCTTTTTGTCTGTCAACCCATCCGTTGGCCGGTCTTTATGTCGAAATTAGCATTTGGCTAAAGCTTATGGGAGGTTTGGGGTCTGTGCGCCTGTCTTTGCCGCGGACTTGATTGTCATCGAAACTTTCTTGGTTATGTTTCTACATGTGAAACGCATGTATTTGCATACTAAAGAGGCTCTCAACACTGTTCACTTAGATTTCTCTTTGTAAAAGAAAAAAAGTCAGCAGCGATTCCAGTTTTTTTGTTTGTTTGTTAGCCTACCATCAAGCGCATTATCACCAAAGCCTTCGAGAAGCACAGTGAGGCGTAGAAGTGGGCAAACAAATGATCTCGCAAAATATTATGTTGCTTTGTCATTTTGAAAAGAAAATGGAAAATTTGAATTTGAAGTGTGAATATTATTAGTTTGCCAAGAGAAACACGAAATTGCAGCACTCGGTAGTCAGCAAGGTATAAACCCATCAATATACGAGGTGTGTTTAAAAAATAAGGTGAATTTTCATTTCTCTCAACAAATATTTATTTATTCATCAATCAATCATCATTATTCATCATCAATTTCTATTTTATCTCCTTCAAAGTAGTCTCCCTCAATACTCCAAACAGTTCTGATATGCACTTTTGGGTACGTCCTTGAGCTCTCTCAGCGATTCGGTTTTTATCTCCTCAATCGTCGCAAAACGCCATCATTTCATGGATCTCTTCAATCTTGGGAACAGGAAAAAGTCGCAAGGCGCCAAATATGGTGAATACGGTGGCTAAGGCATGATAGCGTTGTTGTTTTTGGTCAAATAATTTCTCACAAGCAAAGATGAGTGAGCAGGCGCATTATCATGATGCAAAACCCATGAATTTTCTTTCCACATTTCCAGGCGTTTTTTTTTCGTATTGCTTCACGCAAACGGCGCATAACTTCAAGGTAATACTCCCTATTTTCCGTAAGATCTTGCGGTAAGAACTCCTGATGCACTACGCCATGGTAATCGAAGAAAACAGTGAGAAAACCCTCGACATTTGATCGAACTTGGAGTGCTTGTTTTGGTCTTGGCTCTGCTGGACTCTTCCATTGGGACGATTGGGCTTTGGTTTCGATGTCATAACTGTATACCCATAATTCGTCACCAGTTATGACCCTTTTAAGCAAATCTGAATCATCGTTGACGTCATTTAACAATTCCTGAGCGATGCTCATGCGACGTTGTTTTTGGTCAAAATTCAGCAATTTTGGAACGAACTTCGCTGTCACAAGTTTCATGCCCAAAATTTCCGAAAAGATTGCATGGCATGAGCATGAGCGATATACCGACATTCTTAGCAACTTCCCTAATTGTGATTCGACGATTTTCCGTAACAATTTTCTTCACTTTCTCAACATTTTCATCGGTTGCTGATGTGCTGGAGCGTCTAGAGCGAGCGTCGTCATTCACATCTCCTCGACCTTCTGTGAAAAGCTAGTACCATTTGTAAACATTTTTTTGAATCAAAGTACTCTCAACCTACGCCTCTGTCAACATTTCAACTGTTTTTGAGCATTTAATTCCATTTTTTACACAAAATTTGATGCAACTTCTTTGATCCATTTTTTTCGATAGCAAAAAATCGCCGAACACGCAAAACACTTGTCTTATTTATGCCTCTCACAAACAAACTAAACATACTATGTGGATAAAACCGTCAACATATCTTCGAGACGAGTGTACTAACATAAAAAAAATAATAATCGAAAGTCGAATGTACATAGCCCACGAAATTTGAAAATTTACCTTATTTTTTGAACACACCTCGTAGAACCACTTTCTGTTTCGGTTTAGTGATTTCAGTCTGTCTGTCTGTCAATTTCAATTGAAACTGCACATGCAGGCTTATCTATTTTGTGGTTTCAAAACCGCCGGTCTGGCAAAGCTGTCAGCTGTTAAATACCTGTCATCTGAAGTCTTTGCCATTTACGAATATAGGCCGTTTAACAACCGAAGAATGCGTAAAAATAGTTAAAACTTACTACAAAAGTTTTAATTCAAACGTCATTCTACACGACCGATTTTGGCTTTATTGCATGAGGAGTTTCCAAAAAGCGTAATTTCATGTTTTGGCGAAGCCCATTGACCACCAAGAACATGCGATTTGACGCCGTTAGATTTTTGATGGTGCTACGTCGTTGGCCATCTTACGCGGGTAAACCCTAAACGTACCGCCCGAAATGTGCGAAAAAGTGGTCGAAAACTACCTCAAAAGGTAGTCGATAATTTAAATTTATAATTTAAGGTAATCGATAATTTAAATGACACTGTATTTCATACATAATGTCAAGGTGCAAGCATTATAATGAAATAAAATTTTCATCGATTTCAAAAGTAAAGCTTTGATTAATTTGAAACCGAAAAATGGATAAAGCTGTACGAGTATATTTTGATTATCCTAAGGACGAATCATGTTTTGATATGACCACAAAGCAAATTGGTTCTCCAAGACAAGTATAATCGCTTCTCGAAAAGGCAGTTTTTTTGATTGAAATTTAAATAACTTTATTGAAAATTTCGTATTAACATCATTAAAAATGGGCCAAATCGGTCCATGATTTGGCTCCATACAAATAAGATTGAATTTGACTGAACCAGGTATGAATCCTGTACGAAATGGGCAATATCGGCTCTTGGCTTGATTTGTCCTCAAACACAAGGTCGCGATAAGCTTGGTTTTATTGCTCCCAATACACACAGTTTTCATTTATTAGAGTTATTTCATATCATTTTGGAAAAAACATGTTGAAATTGGGCCATTTCGATCAATGTTTCGTTTTCTTAATTATTAATTTAATTTGTCGGATTTTCACTGTATTTAATACGCATGAGGTGTTATTAAAATTTTTGTCGTAAACTTTCTGTATGGAACTGGATCGCAAGCTTGGTATGGAATTCCATAATATGTAGTTTTTACGGCAATTTGTTATATTTCTTATTTTATATGGCCTTCATTATTACACATTTTCACATTCCTTTCATACAATGGGTTCATTGTCCCTTTGTCAAATCTCTTTTAGTTAAATAATAATAGTATAAATGTGCTACAGTTGTATCGCTTTCATAATTTTCAAATGGTCTATTTTGGATCCGATGGTGTGATAATATTATGACCGGTATCAAGTGATTATTATATAGGTAAGATATAATGCCTGTCTAACTGTGCGTCAGTCGAACCTTACGTCCGTTTACTAGTTTGTTTTATAAAAAAAGCGAACAAATATTTCAGATATGTCAAATGATTCATTTACCTATAGATGCACTTTTCCATTTTCCAAATGTTTCACATTTCGTCATGGAAAGACAGCCCGATTGAAGCCCGTGACCACTACAATTGGTTCGAACAAAAAAAAAAATATGATAATAATAAAAATAACAAACATAGGCACTTATTGCGACAACAGTTCAGTGAACAGAAAATTCACGCTTCGAACTCACAAATCGACCGCATAGATCATGTGATAGCGCACCTCCATATTCTATTCTTTGGGCGTACAGGGTGTACGATTTGAACATTACTTGCGCCACACGAAATGCTCCAACGTCATTAAAAATTCAAACATCAGAATAGAATATATTAGACGTAATTACGGCCAAATTTGAAAGAAATAACAAAATAAATATTAAGAATGCTTTTTGTGTGCAAAATTGATTTTCAATTTTTTTTTTAACTTTTGCAAACAGTACCTATGAATCTTCCTGTATAAATGATATTATAATATTACGCCGTCAAATTGTCGGCATTAATCATATTCAATGATTTGACAGAATACTTCTTCAGGTTCTTGTGTAAAGGGTGTGTAGACGATTGGTGTCCGAGTCACATCCTAAAATATTACAGGCTCGTTGCCTTAAAGATTTCATCGTATTCTTAATTATTATATTTCCTCCATTTTCCGCAGGGCATTTTCTCAAAAAACAAAGAAAGAACAACATTTTGGTCAGACATTTTCCAGGAAATCCCGAAAATTATAGAGAGGTTATCCTGGAATTCTAAATCTTACTTCATTATAATAGATATATAATAGTTTGCTATCCGTTTTTGATGAAATTTCACATTTTTTTTATAAACTAGATTAATTATTATTTTCTCTGCGATCTGTGTTGAATTTTATTTAATGCATATACCATTTTTCCAATAGTATTTTAGTAGTTTTTCTCTCATCGCCAAATGAATATTCTTTTTTTTTTATTATTATTTTTAACAATTTTCTAGTAAACAACTACAATACTATAAATTTGCCTCAGCGCCTCTAGGGCATTATTAAGGCTAGCTAGCAACAATTTAATAGTTAACTTATATTTTACATAGAATAATCAACAATAATAATGTTTTTTTTTAAATCGTTGTGGAATGCAATGTATTATAAAAATATGTATGTTTTTTATAAAAAAAAGAAAAAATTTTTTTCCAGTTATATAAGAAGCATCTCAATATTATCAAACAAGTATTGTTTCAATGTTTTTTTAAAGCGGGAAATCGACTGCAAATCTTTTATTATATGCGGTAATTTATTGTATTCAATGCTACCCAAGTACTCAATTCTCTGCTTTGTTTTCTCCAACCGACATCTGACTGGATATATATCACTATTGTTTCGGGTGTTGAATGTATGACCAACTCTTCGAAAAGAAATCGTGTGATGTCCCATGTTATGAATAGCTTTAAAAACATAAACTAGAAGTTGATTTTTATGCAGTCCATGTATTGATAAAACATTCATAGCCACATTTTTGTACAACAGTAAAGTGGAATATGTTATTGGTAAATTATAAATAATTTTCAGGGCTTTGTTTTGCATGACTTGGAGGGATTTTAATTCGGCGTTTTTCCTGTGTCCGTATATAATAGCTAGGTAATTCAAATGACTTTGGATTAGTGCTTGAAATATAATATATTTAGTGTTCTTATTAAAAGTGTTTTTGAATTTATATAAAATATCAAGAGCTGGTGCTACTTTGGTTTTTATATGGCTTATATGTTGATTCCATGACAAATTACTTTGTGTTTTAATTCCCAAATACTGTATGGTTTCAACTTCTGCAATTTCCTGCCCATTTACAAAAATTGAACAATCGTTATGATTCCTGTGCCATTGCGGTTTAAATCGTATAAATTTGGTTTTGTTTGCGTTCAACATTAATCTATTTAAACGAGCAAATTCCGTTATCAATTCTGCATCACTTTCAACGTTTATTTTCATAACTACATTTTCCTTGTACGGATATATTGATGCAGTTATACAACTGTTAAATATTTCAGTTAATACCGGAGTAAGCATAGTAGCACATTCCACAATTGCTTTTGCCGTAATCGCTACCAGGGCTCTTATGCTCATTAATCTGCATTATCGTGTCGTGTACTTGGTTTGCTGATATTACTTGAAATATAAATGAATTATAATGATACCGAAGAGTTCTAAAATAGTTGTAATTATCCTGTGGATCTACTTCTATTTGTCTTTTCAATTTTGTCACAGATTCAATAAAAGAATTGTTAAAATATTCAGCTTTATCAACGTCTCGGTATATATCTTCACTTCTCTCGTTTTTTAACTTTATTTCCGATGTGCAATGTCTTCCAAGGGTTTGATTCAAGAATTCCCAAGACCTCCTGGGTTCTCGTTTAAAATCACATAAATTTTCCTGAAAAAAGTTTTCCATAGAGAAATCGCAATCTTTATGACCTTGCTTATCCTCTTCAATTCCAATTCCAATTCAAATATAATTAATATAAATACATTCGGTTATCCATTTTTCGGTTTCAAGTAAAGTTAAATAAAACACACATAAAGCTATAATTTCGATGAAACTTTTATTTTATTATAATGCTTGGACCTGGCCATTATGTACAACATTGTACATTTAACATTGTATAATTTAAATGACCGCCTCTGGATTGGTTGCAGCAGAGAGGATTCTTTTCAGGTTTCTCCAGTGTCTTTTTTAAAAAAATACGATTCAATGACATCTCCAGATCATTATGAGCACCAAACAGTCACTTTTGCGGGATGCAATGGCTTTCCCACAATCGCTTTTGGGTTCTTCGAGCCTCATATGCGACAATTTTGCTTGTTGACATAATCACCGAGTAAGAAATGAGGTTCATTGCTGAAGAAAATTTTGTTCGATTGAAAACCCATGTTTGAATCACCATCTTTGTAGTTAATTTTAACTATTTTTATGCGTTCTTTGGTTGTTAAACGATTCATATTCGTAAATAGCACTAAATAACACGTCAAATAAAAGGTATTTAACAGCTAACAGCCTTGTCATACCGGTGGTTTTAAAAGCACTAGATGGATAACCCTTTATTTCCATATCTAACTAGAAAAACTCACAGCGAATCCAATAGGATTAATTCGAATTACCTCCTCCTTCTTTTAACCACATTTAAAAAGCTCATTACTTGATTTGCTATTTGCCAATCGTTTGTCGAAGTAACTTGTGAGTATCTCCATCCTAATGACATTTTTATGGCTGAGCTTTTTGCCGGCTCACTATCGGCCATTAGTGTAGTTTGCGACGAGAAAATGCCAAAGCATCAAATGTTAATTGACAAAAATCTAAACTTTACATATTCGGTGTGCGCATGTGCGATGATATCAATCTGT
This sequence comes from Philornis downsi, assembly GCA_019455685.1. Taxonomy (NCBI): domain Eukaryota; kingdom Metazoa; phylum Arthropoda; class Insecta; order Diptera; family Muscidae; genus Philornis; species Philornis downsi. The sequence continues at coordinate 3,066,164 of JAHXMU010000125.1, forward strand.
ACCTTCTTTAAAAGGAGTAAGCAGCGAGCAGCCAGTTATCAAACGGGTATCATCAACAACGAGAAATTCCGCTATTTATTTAATAATTCGTATTTACTTTTAATGGGCTGGTCGGGGCTGCTGCTCGGTGGGGTAACAGTCGGTCAATGATGGATTTCTTTGGGTCTCTTTGGGCTCTTTGCGCTGCCACAATGAACGTACTCGTATCTTCTACGGGCGCGATCATACAATAAACGTGTATATTACATATAAACATCGGTTATTATATGGATACACATACGAGTATATGTATATGTATGTATGTGCTGCATAAGTTTATAACATACCGTGGATTAACACTTTCTCCCCAAATATATTTTATGTACGTTTGTTGCCGTCTTGTGTTAGTATATTTCACTAAAGCTATGTATGTGCGCATGAAAAATGTATTTATTTATTTATTTATTTACTTTTTTCCATATCATTGGCAACAACGT
>JAHXMU010000125.1:3066649-3101144 GCA_019455685.1 Philornis downsi
TTATTTATTTATTTATTTACTTTTTTCCATATCATTGGCAACAACGTTGTTGTCTTTGCCGTTCGTTGTTAGTGATATTGTTGTTGTTGTAGAGGTGAAATATACCTCTATTGTCGTTTGGCAAAGAAATTTAATAAAATATGAGTAAATTAACTAAATTACATACCGGTACACATATACGAGTATGTATATTCAGGAGTCTTTACAACCATGTGTATGCATACGTACATGTGTACATTCACAATTCACATGTGTGTGCTAATACTTACGATTCGTTTATATACATATGTTTGTACATCTAGTGAACGTGCATTATTATATCCATTTAATATATATATATATATGTATTTGATAGCTGATCTTGGCTTAAAATTTACTCGGTACAATGTCTTTGATTTAACAACCAACCAACCACCGAACCAACCATCGAACCAGCCAAACAACGGGTGAATTGGCCACGAAATCCACAAAGATGTAAAGCACTCGATTCCCAACACGCCACAATATTCACACGTGCGCAGCTGGGTCCATTGTTGTAGCATCAAAACCACAGTCACTGTGGTACAACCTTAAGGCCCATCAATGCGACAACGTACTTGAGCCCATTAGGTACTTGCAAAATTATTGCTATTTACTTAACCACAGGTGTAAAATACTATACGAGTATATATGGTTTAATCATACTTGAAAATCGCGATTAATTTTAACAAAAAAAAAAAAGAGAAAAAACAAAACGAAAAAACTATAAAAAAATACACAAAACAAAGAATTGGCTATATTTATTATTATTACGTCATTGCCATTGCAAAATGTATTTTATTTCAACATTTTAATTCAAGTGAATTTATAACAACAACAAAGTGACCAAAACCACTAACTACCACTTCACAATGCAGTTCGCCAGCTGTCCACAAAGAAACAGAAAAAGGGGTGTCGTTTTCGACAGAAATTAAACATTTTAATCATGACTTCCACCTTAATTCATAATACGAGTTTAATTATTTATTTATTTATTTTTTTTTGGTTTTAGCAATTATGCAAATGATTTTATGATATCTTACAAGTTTTCGAAAGAATTCGAACACCCCAAAATACAACACACTATTTCGAACCACTGCTGGCCAACATGGCGAGAGATGTTTTTATTAACACGACAGCGATATTCGCTCGCTCATGGGCTGTCCATGCTTTCAGCTCACTAAAACACTGCTAATTTTTAAAGCAAGTTAATAACTTCTTGATTTTATCAGTGCATTTTGTAGTTCGTATAATAATACGTTCAAAATTTTGTGTCTAATATTTTATGCTCCAAAAGTGAAAGTAAACTGTCCATGTATGTAAGTCAGTCGTACTTTTTAAATGAAAAATTAATTAATTTGATAATTAATTTTTCATTTAATATTCCAATGGAGAATATTTTGCATTTGTTTTAAGCGATTACACCAAACGTAAGTTATTTGTGAAGTGTCAATATAAAAATTGAAAATATAAAGTTATCCATTTAATGGTTTCAAAACCTTTTAGCATTGCCAGACATGTCAGCTGTTAAATACTTATTATTTGAAGTGTTATTTAGTTAGTGCCATTTACGAGTATGGATTGTTTAAGAACCGAAAAACGCGTAAAAATAGTTAAAATTTACTACACAAGAGGTGGTTCAAACGCAGGCTTTTAATCGAACAAAAATTTCTTCAGCGATGAAGCTAATTAGGAGAACTCATATTAGAACCCAGATGTGATTAGAAGATGTGATAGAGAAGCCATTGCATTCGGAAAAACTGACTGAAAATGAAAAACAATTGAAAGAAACGAAAAATGATGCAGGAGAAACCTCTGAATGATCCATTGCTCCAACCAATCCAGGGACGGTCAGTTGAGTAACAATATATTTCATATATAATGGCAAGGTCCAAGCATTATAATGAAATACAAGTTTCATCAAAATCACAGCTTTATGTGTGTTTTGTTTAACTTGACTTGAAAAGCGAAAAATGGATAACCCTACATTTTTAAAATCTATAGGAAACCAGATATTTACCGGTTCTACAAATATATTTAAAAATGTTATAGACAAGAAGATTGTACAAATAAGATAAAATGTTATAAGAGAAGTTTAAGAATTTTTGGATTTTTCATTAGGCAATTAAAAACCGTGAATTAACATATTGGTATGTTTGTTCGAAAAAGGTAAAAGGAAAAAGGCATGTGTTGGTACACATGTCTGTTATATATGTATGTTGACAATATCAGCCATTTTGGATTGTCAGTTTGTTTTTGACAGATAAAAAGGTTAGTCGTGTTTTGGTGTGCTCTTCGGTTTTTTACTATTAGGAAAAATGGATCAAAGAAACTGTGTTAAGTTTTTTGTAAAAAATTAAATTAAATATGCAAGGACATTTGAAATGTTGACTGTGGCATTTGACGAGTCTACTATAAGCAGAACACAAGTTCAATTGTGGTATAACCGGTTTGAGAAAGGCCGAGAAGATGTCAATGACGATGCTCGTCCTGGTCGCCCGAGCACGTCAACAACCGATAAAAACATTGAAGCAGTGAAGAAAATGATTTTGGATAATCGTCGAATCACTATTTGAGAGGTTGCTGATGATGTTGGCATATTGTTCGGCTCATTCCAAGCAATTTTTATGGATGTTTTAGGCATGAAACGTGCGGCAGCGAAGATTCTTCTAAAATTGCTAAATTTTGAGCAAAAACAACGTCGCATGGACATCGCTCAGGAGCTGTTGAACGTCAATTAAAAAGGTCATAACTAGTGACAAATCATGGGTGTATGGCTATGACATTGAAACCAAAGCCCAAACATCCCAATGAAAGCGTTCAGAAGAGCCAAGACTGAAAAAAGCACGTCAAGTTCGGTCAAATGTGAAGGTTTTGCTCACTGTTTTCTTTGATTGCAATGGCATGGTGCATCGTGAATTCTTGCCACAAAGTCGTAAGGTCAATAAGGAAAACTACCTTGAAGTTATGCGCCGTTTGCGCGAAGCAATTCGTCAGAAACGCACAGAATTGTGGAAAAACCAATCATGGATTTTGCACCATGATAACGCACCAGCTCACACATCGATGTTTGTGCATGAGTTTTTGGCCAAAAACTAAACCACAATCATGCCTCAACCACCCTATTCACCAGACTTGGCCCCCGCTGACTTTTTCCTCTTCCCAAAACTGAAGACACCGATGAGAGGAAAGCGTTTTGCTACGATTGAGGAGATAAAAGAAAAATCGGAACAGTAGCAGAAATACACTAAAAAGAACTTTATGTTCAATAAACTATAGCTTAAAACTCAGGAAATTTAACGGAAATGATTTTTTATCCAGTTTGTGCAATAAATATCATAATCTTTGACTATAAAAACAAAAATGTTTTTAGAGTCGATTCAAGGGTTCATGTAGTTACATGATATTTCAAAAGCTAGAAGTGAAATTTATCCTACTCTTACTAATGTATTTGATGCAAAAATCAATATCAGTATATAGATTTTTACAACTCAAAATTTTTGATGTAATTTTTTAATTTAATTTAATTTTTGTTATTGACGTAATCGACAAAAAACTAAAGCAGCCTGGAAAAAGTAATAAAATCTTATGAATTAGAGTTATAGGCAAAGCGACATAACATTTATGAAACCAATGTTCTACACCCTAAATGATGTGGTAAATTGACGTGTTATAGCTATATTGGTAACATCTGTTAGTGGAACCAAATTTTATACCAGCTAAGTAATGTTGGCAGCCTCAAGGATCGAATGCGGTCACTTAATAAGCCAATCATCTTAAAAATATAGTATTATAACGCAAGAGAATATAAAAAAACAGCAAAACCTGAATGAAAACGATTCCCAAAAACATTATAAGGACTTTGATTTAAGGATATGCACCTGGATTATTCAGGCACTTTATAAAGAAAAGTATGTAGAGTGTGTTGCAAATATGGAGGAAGCACTTTTACAAGATGTATTACCTGATGGCAGTACAATGAAAGAAATCAATTTATCAATATAATTGCTTAAAGGCAAGGGAGACATGAATGTCTATGGCCTGCCGACAGAACTATTTATGGCTAGTAGTATTGAGTTGGTAATGGGCAGGCATCAGCTCTAAACGACGATTTTGACAGATGACGGCCCAGTGAATAAGAGCCAATCAAGTGAACTCCTCTTAATACTTTTAGGGACGAAAGCTTGTTAATAGGACCTGCTATAGGCGCATCAAACTATTTAATGACAAAGATCATTCCCAACAAACAAAATTCCAACTGTTGCAAACACTAGCTAAACGCCTTGTCTTATTTTCGCAACTATAATTTTGCATTTAAGGAAATTCTTAAATTCTGGCGTGGTATTTATTTTATGTAATTTTTAATTTACTTATTATGTATTAGCCAAAAGGCTTTAAATTACAAGATTGTTAAATAAAGGGGGAAGAAACGAAATTTTGTCTGCTTTAACTTTGTCTTTAAAACAATAAATAGTGTCAGGCTGAACATTATAGCAAGAATGTTGTTTGAAAACAGATGTTATGTAATAAGCAAATGATATTTTGAAAAACCACTCTGTTGGCGAACGAAAACTTAATTGTACCGGATACTACTAGTTTCACTTCTTTTGCTATTCGGCGCAAAATCATTGGTGATGACGTAAACATGTGAATAAATTCTGGGAGTTAATGAAGAGTAACCAACAACATCGTACGCTGTATATCGACATCGGCATGATGAAGCGTATATAACTCATGCATACCATAATTCATTCGATGTTGATACTCGCCAGTAACCAATCATCGTAGCATGTATTTTACTTAGAATTTTTTATTGAAGTTTCGCATAACAAGTATTACAGTGAGATTAGTACGCTTATATTGTAAGCCAGGATTTTACACTATACTAGTTATTAGTTATTTGTCGTTAGAATAACGAACAACATCGTATGCTGTATATCGACATCGGCATGATGAAGCGCAATAAAATACAGCTATTCATAATATACGTATGACTAGGTCATAATGTATGTACGTATGGATAAAAATTCTCCAACTTAAAAAGTTTTGGAAAATGAATTTAAAGGAGCGTTGGTGGCAGGCGACCAGCGGTTGAAATTTTGAAGTTTTTTTTTTGAAGATTCAGTTAAACTGCCATCAAAGTTAATGTAGGTTAGTTAGAAAAATTTTCAAAATTTAGAAATTTAAATATAATTTTAATTTAATTTAATTTAATTTATTTATTCAGGATTGTAATTTTAAGCCCGAAGGCCGATTTGAAAATTACGATATTACAACGTATCTTCTTCATAATTCGGTAACAAATGCATTATGCAACTTTCCAATACTAATGTTATAAAAAAGTTTATGTATCTTAATAGCAGAAAAATATGACTTAAATATGACGATCTACTTCACTTATTAGAATTTGTCACTATGTATGTTTTTGGTCCTAAAATACGGAATTATAACTTTAATTGGAATTTTGAGCTACTCCATAATATAACGCAAAATTTTTTACTTACATATAAATTTAATATTAATACATAGATATATATATACATTATTTAAAATATAACTACAAAGTTATTGGCTCCCCAGCCACAAAAATATAAGTATAGGAAAAAAAACATTATGCAATAGTTAAGTTGTAAATATATCCTGTAAAAGTAACAATTGTACTACAAATTCGAAGACAATATGTGCACTTAATTGTTTGATGCTTTTCCTACTGCTTGGAGACAATAATCAAACATTATATTCATACCCAGTATAGCAAAAAGAAAAATTATGTATGTGATACATGGTCAAGCAGTTTCAATCGGAAAACATTATTAGAATATGCAAAAAGCCGCAAGTTACATGGTAGTTGATTCCAAGTTCATGCAATTCGTACTATAAATGATTTTTCAAACATGGTATTACAAATTCTTGGTATTATTACCTGAGGTCTTCTACTCGAATGAGAAAAGTTGAAGGTATTACATAAAGGAGCTGGTATACCACTTTTTACTATTTTGTAAAATAAAAATAAATTTCTGTACTGTACAAACCTCTCAAAAGAACATCCCAAGAACTTCTTCACATGTTCGGAAATATGCTGCCTTCTGTGAATATTATAGGCAAACCGTACAATAATATTCACAGCTCTCTTCAATCTTGATAGATTTTCAACATTAGTTCCTGATATCACTTCAAGACAATAAAAAATCTGAGGCATAAGTATAGCATAAGCCAATTTACATTTTATTGTAAGCGGCAAGAAAGCAGCAGCAGAATAAAGCCTACGTAAAAGACCATATATTCTCCGGTGAACACTATTAATATGAACTTCAAATGCTAACTTACTATCAATAAGTACTCCCAAACATCTGTGATGACTAACAAAGTCAATCCTTGTCGTTCCCAAAAATATATTCAGATCCGATTCTAGGTAATTGGCAGAACCAAAAAGAATAGCCTTGGTCTTAGACGGATTAATTTGTAACGAATTTCTGATAGTCCATGTCAGAATACGATTAAGACAATCATTTATTTCACGTTGCAAAGAGTATGATGGACGATCTGAACAAAATAAGAGCATAATATCATCCGCAAACATGAATAAATTGCACGTGCTAGAATTAATGCTTGCAGAAATATCGTTAATATAAAGTACAAAAAGTAGTGGACCAAGGACCGATCCTTGTGGGACTTGTGTGACTTGTTTCAAGTGATTTGTTTATTAGCTTTTGAATGTAACAAATAAATTGTGCTTAGTTTCCTGGAGGTTGGCATATTAATACGAAACATTCATTCAGACTTTGTCGTAGAATATGATATTTCAATAAATTTGACCATTCATCTCACCGGGGCCCTTGTTAACATTGCCAGATTTGCGTCAAATTGTTGTAACTTTATATTTAGATAAAATTCTAGGCAGATTGACCTAGAATTCGAAACAAGTCGAAAGAAAAACAACCTAAGATATAGTAATCGCTTGAAAGTACATGTATGAACTGGTACTTTCTGTATTATTAATTTAATCAATTTGGATGCTACTACCACTACTACTAATTTATATCAATTTGGATGCTACTACCACTGCCCATCTGAATTTCTTTTTTTTCGATCAAACTGCTCATTAAGAGGCATTCAACTCCAAATCTTCGAAGCAAATTATCTATATATTTATTTACTATATTGCGAAAATAAAAATACTTCATAAAACATTTCGATAAAATGTCTCATTTTTTGTACAATTTTCCCATGACCCTGTGATCATTTAGCAAACAAACAAAAGAAAAACCATTTCCTAACAAAACATTTTATTAACTTCATCGAAATCATAATGATGGTGATGATCATGTTGATGGTGATGACTGTGATGACCCTGAAGCAGCTATTCGCCAATATTAAAATTTATATTGCTCGTATTTAGTATTGCCCAAAAATGTGTAGCTACAATGCTTAATAGAAGGTAATAAAATAAAAGAGACTTGCATTTAAATTCCAAATGATTACTGTGATTAAAGATATTTGCCAAATACATCAAACGAAATATGACGAAAGCCCCAGTGATAGGTTATTAACACCCGCACCTCTGATCCAACCCATTGGAACGGGGGGCGGTCAGACACCCAATGATTAGAGGCGAAAATGTTGGCAGAAACCATTACTCGTTGAACATTTTATAGTATTTGATTATTGCTGTTGTAGGAACAAGTATTGCCTCAGTGAAGGAAGTAAGTCAACATAAATATTAACGCTTTAGCGGTTCATATATGTCCGTCCAACTATCGGACTGTCCGTTTGACAGTCTGGCAGTCCGCTCTTAGTATAACTGAATGACTCGCTACAACAATGAGTACAGGTAAAAGATACCATAATAGTGTTGTTTTCCAGCTTTGCAAACAAAAAAACGTACAAAAAACTACAACACGAAAACGAGAAATACCAACAAAAACAATCGAGGGGGACAACAATTATTTAGCATGAGCAAAGACAACAGTTATGGCCATTAATTTAGCACCGTTGAGCATTTAAATTACGCATTTGGTTAACATCGCCAAAGAGAGTGAAATAGTGATAGTGATGGTGGTGGCATTTAAACAAATTTGTGATTTCCTTTTTATATTTCGATTTCTGGTTTAATATAATCTCCACACACTGACCACAAAGTGTTGTGTTATTGAATTTATTTGCGGGATGTGCTTCGAATTGAAAGTGACTTTTATTATTGAGATTTATGGCAAGACGGTAAGAAAAACATTCCAAAATAAATGTCAGTGTCGTGCCCCATTTTATTTATACGTAAAGTTTATACATGAAATTTTGCCAAACGATAATTGATCAAATGATGAAAAGAAACCTCAAAGTCAATTGTTCGTGTTTATGGATTTAATCGCAGTTTACATCTTAATGATGTTTTTACTAGACCATTTGTAGGCAATGGAAGCATGCACTGTAAGAGGAAATCCCCTGCCAGAAGGCCGTCCTATTATTTGACATCGGACTTGTTTCTGCTAAGCAGTAACTGTCCACTACAATAAGACCGTTATTATGAAACAAAAAACAACTATAACTATAATACACACTAGTACAATCATGCTGAAGATATACGTGTTAGTACTTTGAGATGTTCCATCACGTTGTTTTATACTATGTTTAATGTTGATGTTTCCGTCTCTGGGTTTTATTTGAAATAACCCTGTCCGCGCTTTGGTAATGCGAAATTTTTATCCTCCAGAATCCACATATTGTGTCTAAATTTTTCCAGCGCGTCACAATTTTAAGAAATTTGGAGGCTGATGCTGTGGGACCTTGTTATGTCTACTGAAAAGTATTCCGCTAATATCGAAGAGAAATATGACTTAATTTTAAATAAATTGAACTTATAGTATGCAAAAATGCTGCTAGACTTGTTTTTGTTTTCCAGATATACCGAAGGGAAGTTAAACAATAAGTTGCTTTGCTTTTGTGGTTTTCCTTGGTTCCCTCCAAGTTTTTAAAGTCAGCTATCCTAAGCATTATTTTCCATTAGTTTCCATTCGGTCATCGAATCGTTCGCCTATGCGTTATAATACGATTCGTATACTTTTTGATAGATCCAATGACTACAAGTATGATCTACAAACCCAATATAACAAAATAGTTATAAATAAAAAAAATATAGAAAATCAAGTTCATATATAATGATAAACAAAATAGCATAATAACTTTGTAGTAATAGTTTAAAGTAGACGAACTTTATCATAAATTTTTCAAAATAGGTTCCTAATTCAAAATGAATCTTAAAGAAGCTTAAAATCTCTGATCGGATGAGCAACCTCTCCACAGGTGAATAGGGAACCTGAAATATATTGTTAGAACTGCTTTTTAGAACGTATTTTGTGAGCTAAAAGGAAGTGAAATTATAGAGGTTGCTTGCGTACTTACTTTGATGGCAGTTACAATAAAAATGATTATACGGGGGCGGGTCCAAAACTAGCCGCAGAAAAGACACATAAAAGTTAGGACAAATTTTCTTTATTTTTTAACATAATCTTCTATTTCCAGCGATATTCAATAGCTTCTATAAACAGAGTATTATAGTAAGGATTAACAGACTCCTTAAAATAACCATCAACCGCAAACTCCATCTCTTCATTGTTGTCAAATCTTTTGCCACTGAGCCATTTTTTTCCAGTTTGGAAATAGAATGTCCGAAGGAGCTAAATCAGGCGAATAAGCAATTCGATAAAGCAATTCAAACTTGAAACTTTAAACATATGTTTTGCAAGGTTGCCACTTTTCACCAAAATAGTTTTACGACCGCCCTCGTACATTATGCCCCACTTTTAGAAAATAATTGCAAATGCTTTAATTTACCTTAGTAAGTTTTGGTAGAGTGTCAGCAATTTGATTCTGCCATCGAACTCTTCTGCGCCGCTCTTGATTTAATTTTCGAAGACTTTTCATATTGAAGATAAATCTAAAACTATCCGCAGATTATGAATTGCGTGCGCAATCTCTGTATTTTGACGTTTTTGACCACCTACAATTCTGTATGCAGCTCATGCAGACCACAGTTCATACGATGCCGATACTCACCAGTAACCAATCATCGTAGCCTGAGAACTTTTCTAATGAAATATCACAGAACAAGCCAGGATTTTACACTATACTAGGTATTAGGATATGATTTTTGTTCTTCAAAATAGGGGTTCGTTATTATATGGCTTGTTTACTGTATAATAGCATAGATAAAACCGTCCACCACTGTAAAGTTATAGTTTTTGCACATTTAAAACAATAACTTAGTATTGTCCTCGCTGTCAAAATCGGTTTTATTAACTCAATAATTGGGAAGATTGCGGCAATATCCTCAGCGTGCGCAAGTATCATGTGGTTTTTGTTATAGATTGCACTAGGCAGGTTCACTGCAGTTTTTCTTATTATCTACATAAGTATTGGGTTATCGATTTTTCGTTTTCAAGTAAAGTTAAATAAATAAAACACACATAAAGGTAAGATTGCAATGAAACTTTTGTTTCATTATAATGCTTAGACTCTGCCAATATATACGTCTTTTATCTTCTCCAGGACTTGATCCACACCGACTTTGATAGGTCCTTTCGAACCATCCGTTTCGATTTTATCGTTTTGACAAATTGCTATTCTCCCAAAGTTGCTAATCTCCCATTGCCGATAGTTGATGTGACTTCTTCGCTTGCTCTGCTTTCTGGAACTAGCACATTTTTTTGTAGGAGGAGAGTGCATTTCCAAAACTTTTGCCGTTTATTTTTAGGTAGAATTTTCCGGTTTATCTTAGAGCTTTCTCTGATATCAGGCTTTACAATTGTCTGCGGTGGCTACGTATGCAAATACCATAAGATATTTTTTATCGTATTGGAGCTGGTCTGAACGCAGTATTCCATATTCAAATACGGGTTTTGCACCAGTTGCCATCGAATGCGTTTCCACTGTGTTACCAAAGTTGAGGAAGTTGCATCGTCCTATTTGAGAGGATTGAAATAGGCGATGGCTATCATGGTTGGTATTCATTTGTGCTTGCTTGCCACGTTCTGTATGATCTCACTGCGGATCATACGTATTATCACCATGGACTGTTGTGCTTGCTTACCTACTCGTATGTTCCGAATACATATTATTACAACGGATCATACGTGGATGGATTGCTTTCCATCTACTATCACGTGATACCTTTGATTTCTTGTGTTTTTGATCAGTGGATATCCAAATTGTACGCCTTTCTGTACAACTACAATGTTCCTCATCGCAACGAAAATAATAGAATTGAAGTTTTCTTGAAAATCCTATTAACTGCTGGAACATTAAAGCTGTCTTTTTTTCTAATTTCTATTGATCAAAAAGAATGCTGAACAACGTAAAACTGCAACCTGCTCCAAATAAAAACTCTCTTAATTATTGCGAGAAATGGATTATAATCCGGTCAAAATATTGCGCATTCTGGTAACTGTCGCATTATAATTATGGATGTAAATGTCGTGATTACGAAAAATGGCACTCAGACAAGCTGATACGATGAAGGAAGTCGTATTGTGAAAATATTAAATACCTGGCATCGATTCAGTTTAAGTTTAAGTTTAGCTCGTGCTGAGAGCGAATGCTATGAAGAAAAGGAAAGAGACTCTCTCCTTGTGAGGATAATGATGGAAAAATCGTTATGCATAGGCAAAGTGTGTTTCAAATATCAAGAGTACACTTTCACAAGTTGCTATTTCCGGAAGGTAATACAAAAGACAGAATCGTGTCATTTCCACTGTTGGAATGGACTGATCGCCATTGAGCTAAAATGAGGAAAGAATAGCAATATCAGGGTTTAAGAACAAGAGAGTTGCTTTTCACAGCCCGATTTCGTAAAAATTATTTGGAGCCATGGCGGAGTTTGGTATTTGCAATGAAGATAGGAAAATATTTTACTGGGCCGTTTTACGCTAAACAAAGTACTAAACAGAACGATAGATCATCGTGCAATTTCCTCAACGTTCTGATGGAGATGATGAGGAAAACTTCAGTAAACAAAATTTTTACCATTTCTAATGAAAACCACATGTTATTTGCGTATGTTGATGATTTAACAGACACTACATAATTGCTGTTTTCTGAAGAATTGAGAAGGAAACAGTAAAAGTTTGGCAGGTGCTGTAGGAGATTAACCAAAGAATCTGCTCATGTGGGAAGCTGCGAGAACGTTGATAATTAGAAGCTAAAGTAATGAATGATTTCACCCCCATGCTAGCGTTACAATAAATCTATTCTGGGAGTTTTCGAAACTTAAAGTTTCGTAAAATATGAATCCATCATCGTTGACGGAAAATTCAAAGGCCTCATTGATGTTGCCAAAAATCTGAATCGTGTACAGTGGAATTCTATTGTTGCCACACAAGGGCCAGAAATCTTAGCGCTAGCAATACATGAGTGTGGCGAAGAGGGGAAAAAAGCCTAGAATTCTTTTCTATGTGGAATCTAATCGACTTCCAAGTAAGTAAATGCATTGAATACAGAGGAAACTCTACATCTGGTAAATTAGCGACAATTTTCTTTTTTAGTTCCTTATTAGCTGGTTTTATTGTTCCATTTATATGATCGTTTCATTGGTGACTTTGAGTTTCGCATTCCTCATTGCCACTTTGCTACATTACTCAGCCAGTGGGGTTCCTGGATTATGTTCAAGCATATTCGCATGCACCATCGACTTCAGTGATGTGAAACTGGTATTGATCATATTTCTTTTTGAATGCATCAACAGTAGAAAAATGTTGTACTTCGTATTCGAGTGCAAGTATAAAATTCTCAAAGCAGCAGAAAAAAATCAATAATGGGGAAATAACTAAAAATTTACTTAAACTGGTGGTGCTGTTGGTGTGTGTGTGTGAGTGTGCACACTCAAGTCTACAAGTACTAAGTACACATATTTTAGCGCTAATTACTTTTGGTTACCTGGTACGAGTACTAGGTAGACGCTAGACTTTTTTGAACTGGTAAATGGTAACGGTGTTTTTGTTTCAGTTTGTGCCCCATCATCAACACAAAGTGGCAGTCAGAGGAAAAGCTAACTAAGCTTACGACTATTGATTTTGATTTGTTCCCAATTCAAGGCATTTGAACCAATTCTTTCAATTCTCTTCTCGTACTAACGCTGTTGCGCCACAATCACAAGAATGCTGTTCCGGTGTGATCGCTTAGATAGGGGAGGGAGTGCTTCTAGATTTTGCACTTTTGTACTTTACCCATTAGATCCGCGTCCATGTTATTTACTTGTATCATGGTGATGGTGCGATTATGTCTTTGGTGCGGGCTGCTAACTGCTTGCTGCTGGTTGACGACTAACCACATTTGGGGTGTGTTAACGTCTGAGATTCTTTCCATCTCGATAAGTTGATGTTTTAATTAACCGAAAAAAATTTTCACGTATTTCGTTTTCGCTGATCTTTCTTTGATTATTTTTTCATATACAATTTTTTTGCTCTTCAGATTTCGTTAAAAGATAATAAATGATAATTTATCTGTTTGAGAATATTTTATTAAACAAATTAAAAATGATTTCAGCCAAATGGCATTTGAAACCAACTGAATCTGAATCGCGTCTTAAACGAGTTTAGACAAAACGACAAAATGGAAAAAAGTGGTGAAATAATCGAAAGATAAATGTTAAAACAAGAAATGTTTATGTACTCTCATACAACTATATCTGTGTATTCAGTTGACCTTGCGGAATTCTAGAGACTGGATTGAAGTTTATGACAAGACAAAGACAAACAAAAAAAAAAAAAACGGTTGCGATTTGCCAGAACTGAAGCTACAGCTTGGATTCATGATACTTGTATCCCGCATATTAAAATACCTGCTTGCGAATTCTCGCTTTTGTACTTGGATGTGTCATAAAATTAAAATTTATTTTCGATTTGCTTTTTTTTTTTTTGGAAGGTCATGTCCTACATTATTTATTTTTATTAAGTACATACATGGACTGATTTAAACTGTACGCGTTCAATCACACAGGGTGCGGCTTTTGAGGTATCCTCAGTACAGACAAGTGTGGGATGTTTTCAGCCGTTATTATATGATGTACATTTTCGGATTCACAAACAGATTCAAACAATGATAATACAAATGTTTTTTCTTTAATGACACTGTAAATTGCTGATGTATTACAGACCATTAACTACAAAAATAATCGAATTTTTAAATTCTATCAATCCGTTTTTAAGATTTTTTAACGAGTTTATGTACTATCTTTGCGATTATGCCAATTGTTTTTGAAGTTTGTCAGTTCTTTTACCAAATAAATGGAAAATTATCACAAAATAATCAAATTGCCGCAAACCTTATGAAATTTTGTGTTGGTCCATATCAGTGGTTCTCCATACTTTTAAACCACCATTTAATTTGTTTTGTCTCCCCAAACTACGGTTATGGATCAATTCTATGGTTAAAGTTATCTATTAAGAGCCTAATTTGTTTGGCATATAATTTTTCACTAGGCAGCCTTATTGAACCATCCCGATAACATTGTAGAAGAAAAACGTCGCCATTTGGGAAAGAGCAGAGTATACAGATTTAGAAAAAAGTGAACTGCGTTTTGTAAGGGGCAAACCTCAAAAACCTCGAGGGTCTACTACATTTGCGGACCCCAGTGCCTCTGGGGCTATATAGCCACAAGACATCACGAGAAGAGGAATCTAAATAAGTGCCTTGCAAACTACAAATTCAAATTCAATTCTGCATACAGCTGCTATAGATGTCACAGATTGTAAAACAAGTACATCTTTTCGAGTATAAGGTCAGCTTTTTATTTGTCGAAGACATCCGCCAATTGAACCTCTTAATAGACTTAATAATACCAACGTTTATGTAGTTAAGATTATACAAAAGTTCATAACATAAGTGTTATGAAAACTAGGGATTAAATTAGAATCGATCTATTATTATTCATACATGTATTCTGCCATAACATTAAAAATTTGACTTGATATATTCATAGTTTGACATTTGATATCACTAAATGTTGCTGCCAAAAGCATCAAATATATAATAGACTTCAGTGGGAAATACTTCAGGTTGCTTAAGAATTATTATGCAACAGCAACACCACAGGGCGCATTCCATTTGCCAGCTAATCATCAGAAATGTGAGAGCACGACTCTCGCATAAAGGAAGATTATTGCCAAAAACAAACACATCCAAAACGGGTGTAGTCATAAAATTTCTTGTTTTCTAAACTGCTGTTTTGTTTAACGTTGACACACAAGAGAAAAGCATAAATTAAATAGTTTTTGGAATTTGACCGAACCCTAATATGTGTAAAGTAATTTGGTAAAATGTCAATCATTCTACCAATAAAATGTTAACACAAAACGGTAAAAGTAAATATGCACGTGCCAAATGTATCAGTGTTGTTTAACGTTCGCTTTGACTCCCTACAAAATACAACCGTGAGTTAACATTAATTCTTTCATAGCAACGTATAAAAATTTGTCTGTGAGATGAGTCTCAGCTTTAGTAATTAATATGAAAAACAGAATGCCCGTATTTTATCGAATTCCTTTTCTTTTACTTGATTAGAGAAACTAATGACATAGAAAGTTGTGTTAGTTAAAGCACGTGGTAAAAAACACACTCATGTGTGTTGTTTATATCAACTCCTAAGGGTATATAATTTTTATTAAACCAAATATTAATTAAAATAACATTTGGTAATAATAGACTTTCAAAATTTGTCCAAATCATAGCAGGTATTATTATGCTTTAAAGATTAAACATATAATTCTGGTTCTAACCATAACATAAATCATAATAATTTCAATAATATAAACAAAATTTAAATAGTTGGTAATCAAAAAGATAAGAGTTCACTGGTGTATATATTTTTATAAATAGTATAGTCTACAATTTGGCTTTGGGCCAATTTTTATTTCGTGTTTTTGTTCCACATAACAATCAATTTATAAGAATGGTTTTCATTTAAATGCTTGTATTTGGATTACATTACGCTCCCAATACCTAAATTCATTAATCATTTGGCCTGTTCATAATTTCTTGACTTGCTTTGACTTGTCTACAATTTCTAATTGCAAAAGTTCGAAAATTACAAATACGACTTTATTATAATGAAAATCGAAACGTAAAACTAAATTGAAGATGTGAAGAAATGAAAAAACCTGATTTCTGTTTAAATTTACGAGAGAAGTTTACACCATAAGGTAGCCTTGTAAGCTTACACAGAGTTCGTAAATGATGTTTCATGCGCACAATTGTAACAGCTTATATGTTCACCACTTTGCAAGCTTTACCTCTTACGCACTCGAATGGTAGCCACTAACATAAGAAAAATCTGCCGATTTCAGTGCCTTAAATGATTGACTAACTTTCAGTTATTACATTTATATTTTTAACGTTTAATTCGTAAGTTGTAGGCACTGTTTATTGCACTTGTTTTCATAACGCACTAATTTAGCAAAAAATAATGTAAAATGCAACCGGTTCCTTCCATTACAGGATGGGTAATACGATGAATGTAATATTATTACGATTCTTTCATATCTCAGTGCTTTTTGGATTACAAGCTACTTCTTAAAAGTTTATGTTTAATGGATTGATAATAGCAAATGACAATTTTATTTTATTTTTCGCCATTGACAGAAACATAGTTTACTATATTAAAATGACAATGAATGGCATAGTAAAGTTTAAATATTATCTTCGCGGGCAAATTTCAACTTTCTTTTTGGAAATTTCAGATTTTCTGCCTGTTTTTAGATATTTCCTTTTTGTAATTTCGACAAATGGCCAATTGTATTGCTAGTTTAGAATTAATATTTTAATAACTCAACCATTTCGCCGAAATCTTGCACACGATAGTAAAGTATTTTTAAAAACATATTTGTATTTCTCTAATATGGACATAATTGTTGAGATACTGGCCAGTTCAAATATTGAAAATTGAAAAATGATGCCCATTTCACAGGCGCCTTTAGGTAGTCGGTATTCATTTTACATTGACAGATTAAAAGACAAACATTTTCAGAAAGTTCACAGAATTGGCATTTTAATTGAGCGTCTTTAAAATACCAATTTAGTGAACTTTCTGAAAATGTTTTTCTTTTAATCTGTCAATGTAAAATGAATACCGACTATCTAAAGGCGCCTGTGAAATGGGTATCATTTTTCAATTAAATTTCAATTTAGTGGAATTTTTATGTATAAGGCTTTTCGAGATTTATTTAGAATTATAGTCAATGGAGAGGGATTTAAGATACTTCTGAATTCCAAAAATCTTTTGCTGATCCAAATAAATTTCAAACGTAGTACCATGTTAAAGGTGTGCAGATTGCATTGCACCAAATTTCGGAAACTACAGAAGATGCAATACAACTTATAACCTTAAGTTTATTTACTTACAATCAGTACTTCAAAGTTATACTTGCATGCAAGTATTATCTTCCAATAAGGCTAAGAGTAAAGCGTTTTCCTAACATTGCATTGTTACACCTTCAAAGCTACACCCCCCAACATAACACCTTCGATCAAAAATTAGTGCTGGGACAAGTTGGTAGGTAGAATATCGGAACCATAATGATAAAAAACTTCAACTGAATAAGGCAAAAAATATTTTTAGTTTAAATATCTCGTAAGCTATTTGTTGGAGCCTAATTACTCCTATGAATGGGAGTCTAAAAATAGTGGATTTTTATATATTAATATATAGAAATTAAAGGAATTATTACAAAAACATTAATATCTTGAAATATAAACAGGCAATAGTTAGAATTTCACTTTTATAAAATAGATCAAATAAAATGTTCGCCATTTTTATTGTTTATTTTGGCGATATTTTGCGACTTTAACAATTTACTTCATATGACGCATTTTGCAATTTTGGTGAAATATTTTTTTTAATTTAGTGTAATTTTCGTCAAAACAAATATTCAATATTCAATATAAAAATAGATATTTCCAACGATCTCAGATGATTGTCACCGAAAGCTACAAATACGAAGAAACCCACAATTTTCAAAAATTTTATTTTTGAATTTATTAGCCACCCATTTGTAGATTGTAGAAAATTTATAAATTATAAAATCTTTTTCCATTTAATATTGAAATAAAAAATCATAGAAAAATTCTGATTTTAACCGAAATATATTTCGTAGTTGCAATAATCAAAAGTATGAACAAAATTTAAAATGTGAATACATCTTAATGATGATAACTATAACACTGAGAATTCAAGGATGTTACATGATTTTCTCAATCTGTATTTACTAAATTCAAATATTTATTATATTATGTTAACCAATTCGCCATGTACGGGGTCTGGCATGGCTATTAGCTACTAAATACCTGTCATCTGAAGTGTTACATATTTAGTGAAAGGTTTGCCATTTACGAATAGTTAAAACTTACTATAACAACGGTGATTCAAACGTCGAGCAAAATGTGACTATTTGCACATGGCCTGACTGCGCTGCATGATCTGGAGGTGCCATTGGGACCGTATTTTTGCGAAAACTACCTCAGAAGGATCCTCTGCTGCAACCAATCCAGAGGCGATCATTTAAATGACATTGTATTTCGTACATAATGGCAAATTCCAAGCATTATAATGAAATAAAATTTTACTCGAAATCATATCTTTATGTGTGTTTTATTTAACTTTACTTATAAACAACCTATACTCCTTTTTCAGAACTAAGTTGACGAAAAAAATTTAATATTGAATTTTAAACAAATCGGTGTTGGGGTCACAAACATAGAGGTTCGAAAAAGATCAACAGTTATATAATGTCAAAAAAAAAAAAAAAAAAAAAAAACAAACAAACAATTTTAAATATCCATATTTACAATTGCGCTTGGTGCAGAATATAGGTTAGGTTAGGTCAGTGTGGCGGTCTGAATAGGCAGACTCACTTAGATCATATAGTCCATTATCATAAGGAAACTAGAGATATGGATGTCCCTAGTTTCCCCCTTTGAACCATTCTGAGCGCCTCAAGAGGCTCTTAAGTAGGACAATATATATATCGTCCAGATCTCCTAGGTCCCTAAAGAAATAAGAGCCCATTGTTGATCCCCCCCTGTTCGCCAGGACGGGACAA
Source organism: Philornis downsi (assembly GCA_019455685.1). Lineage (NCBI taxonomy): Eukaryota > Metazoa > Arthropoda > Insecta > Diptera > Muscidae > Philornis > Philornis downsi. The sequence goes on from JAHXMU010000125.1 coordinate 3,085,750, forward strand.
GTGCAGAATATAAGGCCCGATTAAAAAAAGTCAATAAGGAACTTTTGTGATTCTTATTCCCCATACGACAAATGTACATATAATTCTGGATTGTCAGTTTTAATATTAACTTTACGGAGCATTGCACTAAATTAACCCATTAAGATTTTTTGAATTTTGCTTTCAAAATCGAGCGCTGTCTGCTGTTATTCAGCAGATCCAAATTTTCCTTAGCAAAAGACAGTTACTGTAAATTTTTGGTGGATTTTTTAACAATGTGACGTGCTGGAAAAGTTTGAATACCACATTGGAATTTTGCCGTAATATCTCAGAAATTAAACATGATTAGGAAAAACGGGAACTGGAAGCATTTTTGAAATCCTCATGGCTGAATTAGACAAGAACTGTGGAAGATTCCGATTCCAATAAGAACATGCAATGATTACGAGAAGAAAATATGTCAATGAAACAATGCGAAAAGAGCTCCATTGAATGCTACGTGGACTTTTTAGATTACGGAGCCATCTCAACAATCTTCCACCGGTCAATAATAGTTTTTTTCTTGCCTCTGAAGCCTGCCCCACTAGACAACCAACTGTTGCACAGTTCTTGTACCAAGAGGGAGACAAATAAACTGGGTTTATAGACCGTCCGTCTACGAGACAAGGCGAAATTCGCGTTACATGAAACCGCAAACAAAAACAAAAAAAAAAAAAAAACAAAAACAAAAGTAATACAACCTCGTCTAATGATGTTTGCAATTCAGTGGATATCGGCAGCAAAAGACAAAACAAAACGAAATGCAATAGAATTACCAAATACAGAGAATGCCAAGAGGAAGAAGAAATCAAAATGTATAAATTATTGAGAATAACCAATAAAGGTAATATCATATGAACGGAAAACGCACACACAAAATATACAATACGAGAAGAGAAACTCTACAATAGTTGTAGCAAAAAAATCTAAAAAAAATTCCATGCATCTAAACATTTCTGGCAACTTTATGGCCGTATTGATGGGCATTCGAGCGGCAATTGCTTGGGGGTAACTTCTAATTGGTTTGGCCAAAATATGCATGCAATGTTGCTAAATGATTCATGATGGCTGAAGGAGGTGGGGGGACCTTAGGACTTACCTGTCTAAGAGTAGCCACGAATTGAAAATCCACACAAATATACTCTCACACTTGAAGATCCAGGCTTCGGTTTTAGAGACTCACACAAACAAGCGAATGAACGAGCGAACAGTTCCAGTTCAACTTTGGATATTTCACAATTTAAAAACAGTCTGAGAAAAACTAACGTTTTTCTATTGTTCGGCGGCAGCAGCAGCAACAGCAGCAGCGGCGGTAGCAGTGACAGCGATGGCAGCGTCTAAAACAATGTTATATTTCTTTGGTTATTTTCTTCTTAGAGGCCGTTTTCTGTTGTTTGGTTGTGGATAAGACAATGACTATGGATGGCTACGACCACGAAGAAGACTATAACGTTAACGATGATGCTGATGATAATAATGACGGCTATGAAACTAATTGCAATTAGGATGATAATGATGTTCGTGATGTTTTCAGTCGATCGAGCGGCGGAGGTATTAACAACTCCGTTGTATGGCCTAAACGAGGCTTAACGTGTACACTACACTACTCTGTTACACTGGCTAACAAAACGTGCAATTTTTGCCATCTCCTACTGTTTTTATTATTGTTCAACAATTTCTACTGTTTGTTGTTTGTTGCACTTTGCGGTTTCATTGCGAATATAAAACCAACAAGAAAAAAAAACAGAAGAAAAAAGAATGAATGAACACAAATGTCGGGGAGAAAATGTTATACTTTACAGCACAAACAACAGCAGTAGGAACAATACAATGCAATGCAAAGCAAAGATAGTGGCGTAATTACGTTGATAATTATGACGACAAAGATGATGACGATGAAGATGAAGGAAATGAAAAATGGAAAACGAGGAAAACAAAGAAGAACTGAATTAAATACTAGTAAAACTAAAACAAGATAGACACGAGAGATGAAACACGTTAACGTAGCGGAACTACCGAGAAACATTTAATAGACACCCAGATACAGCAATAGAAGAGATGAGATGAAACGGATGAATGATGGTTTGAGTTAGTTTGGTTCGGTTTGGTTTTGTCATATCTTCTGGTTGCTTAGACGCAAAACGAGGAGTGTGAAAAAAGTTCACTAATTGCGTTGTCAATTTGTTCAAGCATTTGAATTCGACACAAAGTTCTTTCAATTGTGACACATATGAGTTTCAAGCTGTCAGAGCGACAGCCTGCTAACACAAATTTGTCATTCGAATGTAATTAATATTCGAAATAATTACGAATTTTTGAAAGAGAGAGAGAGAGAAAGAGAAAAGCAAACAATTGTTATCAATAAAAACAAAAGTCTGATTGAATTTGATGTTAAAAAATACAGTGAAACGTCGGTTATTTAAACCGTTTATAAGGAGAATAATATGTATATTAGCATTATATGTATATAACATAACATAACATTACATACATGACTGTTTACCGATATTATTCATGAACTTCACTATTTCAAAAAATTAATATTGTTGCCAGAGGCAGCAGATTGCAAAAAATAACTCAGCTTTTCTGGGTAAATTTTACTTTCTGAAATGTTAGCAAAAAAATTCAGTTGTTTCTAATTTTTTTTTTTTTGTTTCACTGTGATACGATGATCAGTTGGGCAGAAGTCCCAATACAACCATCAATCTTTGTTTGACGAACATATCGAATAGTCGATTATTGGGCAATTCTAGTGAGAATTTCAAAAACTGTTTTTTTCTTGTGGAAAATTTGAAACTTAGTTCAAATTCGAGATTAACCAATAATTTTTTTAAAATGATATTTTGTGAAATTTCTCGCTTGTTTTGCCTGATGATTTAAAATACTCAAGTCGCTCTCTTTCACGTTTCGTTTTTTTTTTGGATGATACGAACATTACAGTGATTTTAATGGAATAATTAAAAAAAACATCACAATTTGAAATTTAGAGCTTACTTTGGCTTTCAATTCAACCAATATTTTTATAGAATATACAGTAAGATATAATAATTTAGTGGCGATCATGTTTTGTACCCTACAATTTTCAAAAAAGAATAACTATATGGGAATACAAAATAATAAATAAAATATAACACATTATCCTTTTACATCGCCAGTAGGCAAGTACAACAGACATCCTAATAAACATTACAGTTTATGAAATACAATAAAAACAATGCAAAAGGAAATGTTAAAGCTTTTTCCAAATATTTAAAATTTTCTGATTCCACGTATCTAACGATTTTAAATATCAATACTTAGCATTTCCTGATTTCAATAATATGTCTAATATGAATTGTAGTTTGTATAGAACCTTCGATCTGCCAATCTTTACAAAATTCATTTGACACGCAAGGAACTCTCTAATGCTGCTTTTTTCAAACTAGTTCAAAAAGTTGCAATTTGGCATAACAATTGCAAATTGTTATCCACTAAATGTTTCAAAACCGCCGGTCTGGTAAGGCTGTCAGCTGTTAAATACCTGTCATCCGAATTGTTATTTATTTAGACTGTTTAATAACCGAAGAAAATAGTTAAAACTTACTACAAAAAAGGTGTTTCAAAAGTGGACTTTCAATCGAACAAAATTTTCTTCAGCGATGAAACTCATTTCTCGCTCGGTGGTTATGTTAATAAGCAAAATTGTCCCATGAAGGGCAATCATTTCAAGGTTCTCCAACCTGAAATGATTGTGGAAAAGTCATTGCATCCGGAAAAAGTGGCGGTTATTTAAATGACATCGTATTTCGTACATAATGGCAAAGTTAAAGCATTGTAATGAAATAAAAGTTTCATTGAGGTTTATGTGTGTTTTATTTAACTTTACCTTTGAAACCGAAAAATGGGTAACCCTATATATTTTTCCCATTTATGTCAACCTTCAATTTTCAGGCACACTTTTGTACGTCACTAAATTCCACTTTCAGAACCGTAAAGAGGAGGTTATCCGCCTCATAGATTTTCAGCTGGAATTGCACCAATACGTCTGAACAAAGAAGATGGCTAATTCATGTATTTGTGACAATGAAGTTATATGATTGGGAGAAAATTACTCTAGGTGATTTTCTGGGTATCACAGATTTGGAAAAATTGAGTACAATAATGGTTAATTGTTGTTTTCTTTAATAAAAACAAAATATAGGGTTGCAATTTTTCCTTTGCTTTACTTTACGTTTACTCTTACCGGCATTAAATTGGAATAAAAATTAATTAATTAAATTGGAATAAAAGTTTTTTTTATCAATTAAAAATATATAAATAATAAAAATTAATAATTAAAAAAATATAATTTTTTTTTCAATTAAAAAAAATTAAAATAAAATAATTTATAAAAAAAAAAAAATTTTTTTTTCAAAAAAAAAAAAAAAATAAATAAGTTCGATAACATTTTTTTTAATTAAAAAAAAAATAAAAACAAAAAATTAATAATTTAAACATTTTTTTACCTAAACAAAAAATATTATTATATGATAAAAAATTTAGAAAAAAATTTAATTAACATTTTTTTTGTTTTATGTTAAAATTCTTTTTTAAACTTTCATATTATCTACTATTAACACACGTAGACCAATCTATAGTAAATTTTGATTATAACTTGACATTACTATCTGTTCGCTGTGTGACGGAATTGGAACAGATATTTTCAAAATTTTAAGGATGTTTAAAATTGATTTGCATAAGAATGCATTAAAACTTAAATGAAACTCAGCACATTTTTAAAGATAATCGAATATGCCTTCGATTATCTTTAAATTCGATTTATCTGTTAAGTTTCTCTTTTTTAAAAAAGCTTAGACGGTCAACATTTTTCTAAATTATGAAAATAACAACAATGTGCTAACGTGTTCCAAGGCCATTTTGTTCCAGAAATTTCAGAAATCGAAACTTCAAGCAGCAGTACTGGCTTAAACTCCACTCGAAAATATGCATCGCATGTAAAAATATTTCCCAAACAGACCTTGCTTGCACATTTACTGTTAGGTTGTTTAAATCCTTAAAGATTTTCTCTCTAATGCCCTCTTCATACTACCGTTGAATCTCAGATACCTCATTCCATTGGGTACACTCGAATGAAAAAATATATTTAAATACGACATAATCCGAAACAACCTGCTTAATTTTGTAAATAGAATAAGTCGATATAAAAAAATACCACACCGTTTTCTTAATTTTGTATACAAAATAAGTCAATTTAAAAACAAAACTGCTTGATTTTGTAATTAAGGTAGATTTAAAAAAATACTAGTTCTAGTGGTAGTAGTGGTTCAGTATGCAATACAACACAAAATGAGCAATGGGGAAGTATAGATTGGGAATGTCTTTTTCTAAAATATTTATTTAAAACTTCTCCAAAGTATGCAATAATTGATTTATAACTTAAGGTAATTTCGAACTGCTTAACAGGAAAATCCTTCAATTTTTTTTTTTTGCGTGAAAAATTAATTTGTGACCTACATTTATATATAACTAAAATCCTGTTTGCACTGGTGTTGGTTACGATTGCGATGGCGTTTAATCAGATGATTATTTTCTCGTATATCGTTAAGAATATTTCCAAGAAGGATGGCCTGTTAGTTAAACAAATGTGACTGGCGTATGATACATTTAGGCGGTGTGCCGTACGTATACGTTCCGAGGCATTAATACTAAAATATTGCTAAGAAGTGGTTGGCGCGGAAAACAAAAACATACTGCCCCGACCGAATCCATTCTGAAAAAAATTTCTATGGATTCGGTCTATATTTTCTATTTATGTTCCCGATCTCGATCAGCTTTTTTTGTATTAAAGTAAAATCATATTTATCTAATGCTTTTTACAACTTACATCCTTACTAAGGTTGATACAGAATACGAAATTATAACATTCGACAACATTTAAATTAAAGTTTAATAAATAAAAAACTGACGTAGAGAATCATAATTAAACCATAGAAAATTCTTAACGATCCTGTTGGGTTATTTGTTCTTTTTTTGTTCTAATTATGCCTAAAACGATCTCGAAATTTTTCGGCCGTCTGGTTTACAACTGGATGAAAAACTAAAGCAAAATAATTGTTCAAAATTTAACTTGCTGTTAATCGTAACGCTTCTATCGAATACTCGTACATTTTTACTGCAATGTTGAAGTAAGTTTTGATGGTAAAGAATATATTTCACCATAAAGTTCTTGTCTTCCGATTAGAATAATTCAGAACACTTTTGTGTGTTGCTTCAGTTATTGTTGTTAAACAAAACATTTCCTTAAATTTTTTTATTGACTATTTAAAGAAAGAATTATTTGCTATTGATCAACACAATTTATTGGTATAATTGTGAATTAAAGATTATAATTGACTATGATTGGATGCTTTTATTTATAAATGTTTCATATATGCAGATGGAATTGTCACCGCTTCCAAAACACGGCATTGTGTGCCTTATAAGTTCAATTTGAAAATTGATCTAGAGTTAATTTTGGCGTATATATTTCAATATGTTATCACAACTTTACTTTTTCTAGTTATATCCCACACGAACAAAAACAATCTCTTCTAGAAATTCTGGTTTCTGAAACTAATTTTTGACTTTCTGGTGATGCAATGCTGTCATAACTATTCTTGACATGATTACGTCGCTGAAAATGTCTAATCTAATGACTTTACCCAAATATTATAAAGTCCCATAAATGGTGGTCTATCAAGTCTTCTGTTGACTTTTCTTGATTGACTCTCCTTCATCTCGGAAAGAGATGAAATTAAAGAAAAACACGCAAGAGGAGGGAAATGATTTATGCATTAATAAATTTGTTTCTCATTGTAAGGCGTGAGACTTACAAATAAGCTACGAAAAACAGGATTAGTGCTTAACATTACTGGTTATTGTCTGACAGGCTACTGATGCCCTCAACCTCAAAATCCACATCAAATTGCGTTATATTTGGAATGAATTTATTTATCAATAATCAATTGAAAGAATCAAAAAGATTTGCATACACATTTTGTTGTTCCATAACCCATTTAACGAAATTTCTTTTTCGTATAGCCCTCGATTTAGAGTAAACCTAATTGTCGTAAAAACAAACGTATCTCGATTTGAGCTAAGAGGCTGAAATACGGCAAATATCACATAATCATGGATAAGTCGATTTCGAAATTAAAATAAAAATTGGCCATTTTCTGGGTTATTTTTTTAACAATTTTACTATTTATATATTAATTAAAGCAATACTTTGACAGGGCTGTCTGTCCAACTGCACCTTTGCTTTTAATCTATTCTAAATTACACTACCTTTTGTCCAAACTAAATGAAATTTGTTTCAATTAAGCCGAAATTTTTTACGAATTGAATTAAAATCTTTCCAAATTGAATGAAACCTTTCAGACAATACCAATTTTGTTATTCATAATAATAACTTTTAAATAAATCTTTAATTAACAATTTTGTTTAAGTTGTTATGAATCTGGTTATTTTATAGAATTTTTATATTTTCTAACACATAACTAAAATTAATTTGACATTGAGTTATAGCCGATTTTGTAGGTAGAGAATCGGCTAAATATGTTTTATAGAAGGAAACTGTTTCTTAAGAGATGGTTGTTTCTTAAGCCTTATCTACGATGTGAATAAAACTTGTTATATTTAAGGTAAATTTCTGGTGATTATAGTTAACAAAAATAACTGAATGAACTATGGAATTAAACGACTATGGAATCAACAAGTAGAGTAATTTAAGGACATTCAAACTCTGACAAACAGGAACAACACACAATTCGATGGTAGTTTGACTCCACTGTACATAATTTTTTCAAGTTTTGAAAAACCCAAAATGAACTAAATCGTCTGTTGAAATACGACATAATTATGATCGGATTAAATACCATTCTGTGCTTGACAATCCAATGTCTAATGCTGTCACATATATTTTTTTAATATTATAATATCAATTTTTTTATCAAATTTTTATATACATAGGCTGAACACAAAATGAAATATTTAATGTATTTTATAATTTCTTAGCATACCGAATGCTATTTATTGCTCAATTTATTTTATTAAATTTAGAAAAGGTCTAGAGTTAATTTTGTCATATATAATTCAATATGTTATCACAACTTTACTTTTTCTCGTTATCAATTCATTCCGAGAGTTTTCATTTTACTGAAGAAAAATTTTATTTTAACTAAAAAGGCTTTCATTTAGTTCGGGAAAAGCTTGATTTGATTTGGAAAAATTTCATTTAATTTTGAAAAGGTTTCATTTAATCTGGATATGCTATACTCAAACTCCTTAATAGCAGACAGCTTGAAACAAATTTTGACATTCACATTTTCGTCTCTTGAATATGAATCACTGTTATTTCGGAAATCTAAATTTAGTAACTGATATTAATATGGGAGGAATGGCATCGGTGGGCGGAGATCCATAATATTCCGCTAAATTCTTAAAATATAGACGTGTAATCGAAAGCGTGATATTTTTCTAAGCGAATTAGTTTCAAATTTATAACGCATTTATCTTGTCGATGAAACTTTTTTTGATTCTGTATTTATGCAAAATTTCCTACCACAAAACCTGTATAGTTTGTATGGAAGATGAATGTTGCATTTCTATTAAAGATATGCTCTAAATGTAAAAGAACAGCTTAATAGAATCTTTGAATACTCTGCATGCAAAGGAAGAAGGACTTAATATTGATACAATCAAGATCCGTGTGTTACGATATAGCTTTTACTTTTCCCTGCCTGAATGATATCTCTCCGCATCCATGCCATGTTGAAAGCAATAAAAAAATTCTAATAAATAAATTTTAAAAAACATAGCATCCCATGAATGAGATATGGGAGAGTTTCAAACATTCAGTGAGCTTGCTCGAATTCTATTTTTAGACTAACTGAAAAGACATGCTGTTTTCAATGACGATTTCGAAAGTCAGTTTGCGAAGCTTTTATAAGCCTTGTCGATTACTTAGCTACAAGAAGTGTTCATGGTTGCCGTTGCTTAAAGGAAAATAAATGGCTGCTTAGGGACTCGAAACCACGATCGGAAGTCAGGTGTACTTTTTCTTGTAATATAAGAAAAAAATTGTTTGTTTTGGAAATTTCTCTATAAAAAAATAAAGTGCATTTTAAGTAATGCCGACGCTCATTTTTCACTTTCCCGATAAGATACCTGGTTTTGAAAACAATTCCTATATCATTTAATTTTATTCAAGGGGGTTTACTTGCTATAGGGCTTGAAAGTTTATGGACAATGTGGCTGTTCAGTAGCCAATATAATATAGACAATCTGGAAATATTTTTAGCCAATTACGTATTCAACACTTCTGCGAATTAAGTAACAGCTGATTTGTAATGTCAGAGAATTTCTGACCACTATTTTCCTAGATTTATGAATTTATTATCCACGGAGTTATTCCTTTTTTTGCGCGATTATCAAACTTTAATTATTTGTCAGCTGCAAGAGCTATAAATGTAGTCAGTGTTGCTAATTTAGTTTTATTTTCAGCCTGTTTAGCGGGCGAAAATTTGATTTAGTTTTAAGCTTTTTTTCTGGCTTTTTTATTTTTTTTCACTAAGTATGTTATTGAAATTTATTTCAGTATAAGGAAAGTCTAAAATAAATACAACATTCAACTTAAAGGAAAAATAGATATTTCAAAACCATTTATATTTTGCTGTGAAATACCTTGGAGAGATTTCTACAAAGTAGAAAAATATAAGTTATTCAAACAGAAACTTGAAACATTGAAATTTTTGTGCAGAAAAATTAATATTTCAAAGCCTTCATATGAACTATAATCGAATTTTGATATTAAACAAAGAAAAATATATTAAAAAATTTAAAAACACTGACTCTAGTATCTTAAAAGTTATCTGGGTTATGTATTTTTCGGTTTCAAAAGAAAAATGAAATAAAACAAACACAAAAATATGATTTCGATGAAACTTTTATTGTATTATTATGCTTGGACCTTGCAGGTAGTTTTCGACTACGTTTTTGCACAATTCGGGCAGTATTTTGGCGATAATTTGACGAATGTTGGTTTTCAAATGCTCCACTGTCTTTGAGGACCCCTCTCAACAGAAGTCTAATTGCGCCAGATCAAATGGATAACTCTGTACTATTAAAACCTAATCCTGTAATCGGGGTTTGTTTATATCTGTAGTGCATGGGTCTTCCCCATTGAGTAAAATTGAATGAAAACTTGATACAATCAATAATGAAATATCAATTTTAGTAAGAAAATTAACTTCACACAATATCTTTGTCTTGTTGATCGATATTTCGGGGCAAACTCAGATATTGAATTCAATTTAGGTTAGCATTTCAATATATTCTATATTTGTATGGTTGGTGCAATGAAGGGTTATCCATTTAGTGGTTCCAAAACCGCCGGTCTGGCAAGATTGACAGCTCTTGAATAACTGTCATCGGAAGTATTATTTTTATATTAAGGGGCTTGCAGTTTACGAATATGGATCGTTTAACAACCGAAGAACGCGTAAAAATAGTTAAAACTTAGTATAAAACATGATTTTAACCTGATTCAACATGACCAATTATGGCGACGTCAATTGGCCACCAAGATCATGTGATTTGACGCCTTTAAGCTTTTTTTTATGGAGCTACTTTAACAACCGTGCTTACGTGGATAGTCCCCAAACGTATCGCCCGAAATGTGGGAAAAGGTGGTTCAAAGCTACCTCAAAAGGATCCACTGCTGCAACCAATCCAGAGGCAGTCATTTAAATGACATTGTATTTCATGCATAATGGCAAGGTCCAGGCATTATAATTAAATAAAAGTTTTATCGAAACCATAACATTATGTGTGTTTTAACTGTACTTTTAAAACTGAAAAATCAGTAACCCTGTATATTTATCAGGAAAAACTCACATTTCTTATTTGAAGTTTTTATTTGCTATGCTAAGCATCCTGCTTGATGGTGTGCATCGAAGGAAATTCATCCAACGTTAATGTTTACGATAGAATCGTAAAAAAGTCCAACAGTTTTCTGACAAATTTTAACATTAACTTTGTGCCCGAGAGTAAAATAACTAAAAGTTCAAACTGTGTAAAACAAATTAGAAAATAATTCATCTTATCGGGTCAAACGTTGAGTGATCTGTTGAATATAGCTTTCAAATCACAGTTTACTGCAGATTTTTGTACCAAATTAGATGACTTGCATTTCGTTAGGAATATTGAAATCAATGGCGTATCTTAACACAGTATTACTATTTGTTCTGATATGTAAAACACCCTATATTATTATTTCAAACGAATCAGATTATAATTCCTTCTATTTTAATGATATAACACAATCATTTTACAAATATTATTTGGATCTTCAAATATATTAATCGAAGTAAATAACCTGCTAAACAAAAATTACGCTATAGAAAAGATATCAAACGCCTTAGCGATACAAATTTTTTTTATCGGTTTGGATACTCAAATAATATATAATAATGTTTACAATTCTATCCTAAGCTAATTGGAACTAATGGCAGAAAATAAAAGAAATGATAAAGATTACAATTTTTTTGTGAATTATGAATTCTCGAATCGAATTGAATTTTAAAATTATATGTTATTCCGCCAGAACTTTCAGTATGAATAAAGATCTCATGTGCTAAGTTTCAATTTATAGAACACAATAAAAATTGGTGTGTTCTTCATTTCCAGGTACACCAATTTTCTTAAAAACGATTGTATTATACCTATAATAGTTTTTTTTCTGAATTTTTTAGTTTGCTTTTTTCGCGAAAGTGTTGGCTTTTTCCTTTATCGAGTTCTGGCAACAATGAATGCAGTACACAAAGCCAAATAGTGTTGGCCAAAGGAAAGGTGTGGTAATTGCGAAAATGTAGTAATTGTTTTCTAAGTGTTGTTGTACCAGAAAATAAGATAAGTGACATTTTTCATATGTATTTTCGTTATCGTAAACGCTTCGTATTTAATGGCTCTAATATCGACATATAATTTTCCATTTCTTTTTAGCTAATTTATGTGAATAAAAATAACTAAAGTTCTCAAAGTTTATTTGAAAATGTTTTGAGTAGTATTCAATTTTCTTTTTAGTGTTGGAAAACTCTTGCAGTAATGAAAGATGTCATTTAATTTATTGAATGTGAAAATGTTAACAAGTTTTTCGGCAATAACATAATGCCAGGCAGCTGTTTGCAAACGCAATTGTGTTTTCCACATGGGTATAAATTACTTATGAATGGCCCTCGTATAATGAAATCAATTAACAGATAAAAATATTCTAAGCACTGTCTACTAAATGTCTGCAATATTCTGGGTAAGCCTTATGATATATCACAGCCCACGCTGCCTACTGAAATACACACCTCACTATCCACTCAATTCAACTAACAATACAAAACATTTGTTGCGAAAAATTTTGTTGGCTAATTTCAAACACCAACAATTTTAATATTTTCGGATTATCATCAAATCAAAAATGATTCAAAAAACGTTCTCATTTTATGTTGTGTTTTGAACAAAATTAACGAATTTCCGTTGTAACCCCTCGTGTATGGCTGTAAATGATTACAAATAATGACTTTATGCTATAATTTGTCGAATCGAAGGCCACAAATATTGGTAGCGTCAAGAGACGCGATAAATGAAAATCGAACAGAAACTAAACCAAACCAAAGTAATTTCATAAGAATGTGACAGCGATATTCTCAACGATATCTCAGCGATATTCAAACGTCCCCCCGACACCTACCACCAACTACCTCAAGTGGATGTGTGGCTGACTGACTCCCAAACAGTCTGACGAGTGGCAGAAAGAAGTGTTTTGGGTGATGATCGTGATGGTGATGATAATGATTTGACTAAAAATATTGTTAAGATCGTTAGTGTGTGTTAGATTAATGTTTCAGCAGTTTTTTGTTTTTTTTTTTTATTTTGGCATTTGTTCAATAATTATCATTAGTGCCGAATTTTGAGGTGTTTTTGATGTTGTGTGTGTTGTTATTATTGTAAGATTAGAACGTCACAGATTCCGAAAAACACAATAATGTTCCCGTTGTGTTTTCGATAGTCAAATTGTGTTACATTATTTCGCTGTTAGGCAAAATAAATTAAGTTAACATCAACGTTTTATTGGATATGTACTGTAGAGATTACTTTTTGTTAATCACAATTTTTAAATTCAAGCTCCTATTCGTGGTCGTATTCAAATTTAATCGATTTTCAACTTAAAGACCAGAATTTATGAATTTCATTAAATTTTTCTTGTTTTTAGGAATTTGATACATTTTTCTGCTTCTCATTTTGTATATCGTATACGATATTAGTTACAAACGCTGTTGTTGGTGTTTTCCGCTGTTAGCGGCACAAATATTTTGTGTATATTTTCTTTTCATTTCTTACATTTTTTTTTCTTTCTATGTATTCTTGTTGTTGTTGATGTTGTTGTTGTTGTTGCAGATTATACTTTGACACATACAAGACCGCATCGCACTCACGCACACACACATTCACATTTGACTTTCATTTAATAACTCACATAGAAGGGGGCGAACTGAATATCGTACCGTCGTGTATCGTAAGTAACGTAGCGTATCGTAGAATGAACAACCGTACAACTCTAAAGTTAAGTTTCGATGGCAGTATCTGTCTGTCGATGTTTATGGGTCTCTTTTTTATTAGTGTATTTTGCTTTATCGATTTTTTGACTTCACCCGATTGTCTTACGGTGAAAACACAACCATTCTCGAGTACAAACGCGCAGCAACTGAATTTAAATTCAAATAACGAAAGACTTCGGACACAAACTTTAAGTTGGACTGCCACCAATTCCACCACTACCACCACGGCAACAACAACGATAACGCGAAGCAATAAATACTACCACAACCACCACTATCGTCGTCGATTTTTCATCCTCATCGTCGGCGGCAACATCGCCACCACCATCAGCGGCAGCAGCAGCAGCAATCCGACCAACTTAGTGTATGTCGAATGAGTATCGGCGGGTAAGAAAAATCACTTGTTGAAACGAGTTGTTGTTGTTGATTAATACCCGTACAACAATACTTTTGTGTTGTCTTATTCATTTTGTTGTTCTCTGTTTTTTCTTTCTTTTGCCAATTTGTATTAGATGAAAATATGTACAGCCCTGGATCATGGAAGAGCATGAAATGAGAACGAAAAGGGGCTTTTCAAATCGTGGTTAAAAGTATCGTATAAAGCTTACAGCTTGTAAGTATTTCGAAAACAGCCGAGTTATTGAATTCCTTTAAAACGAGCCATGATATCAATCAGGCTTAATAAAACTGATACTTTTGTATTTTTGATACTTTTTGAAGTTCAAGATAAAGATACTCCCGTGACCGAAGGAATAGGGTTAATTCTAATTTGGGCTATATGGCTATTTTCGGCCAAATATTCTCTGGTAATGCATTTTGGATGTACCTAAAGTAAAAAAGCGACTAGTTTGTGTAATCGAAATACTTTGCTGACGCAGTTGCGTGTTAGGTAATAGGTAGAATTTGATACTTCTATCCGATTGGCGGATTTTATATAGCTGAAAACTGTGTCTTCCAGAAAATACGGTGAATAGGACTCAACATAAAAGCCAACATCTACTGCAGCTGCCATGCAGAAATATCTAAATTCCTTTGCAGAATTGAATTTATTTTAGGTAAATTGTTACTTTATTAATAAACTTTTAATTGTTAAAAATGTTCGCCTACGTTTATAACTCTACAAAAATGCCATAAACTACAATAAATGGAAATGTGAACGAATTATTTATATCTACTTAAGGAAAATGTGAAAATTTAAAACGGTAGTGCGTACAATGTACTGCTTCTAGTTTGTTCAAATTCCTTTATAATCTTACAAATTTCTTGCACAGTATATCGATTATGACGACCATAATCACCCTGTACCCTGTGCGAAAAGTGCCCACGTTTGAATCACCACTTTGGTAGGATTTTTTAACTGTTTTTACGCGTTCTTCGGTTGTTAAACGACCGATATTCGTAAATGGCAAACCTTTCACTAAATAAATAACAGTTCAGATTACAGGTACTTAACAACTGATAGCCTTGCCTTGCCTTGACCGGCGGGTTTGAAACTACCACCTTTATTATATAGCGAACTAATAAGTTTTTAAACTTAGTTCAAATTTTGGGGCAATTTTGCTTTAATTCGCAAAATAATTGCTGATAATGTCGAACAATTAAATATTATTATTTCTTTAAATTTTAAATCCTTACAATGATTGCCATTTTTTATAATGACAGAACAAAATAGTCGATGAAGACGAAAAAATAATTCATTTCAGTACAGGGTTGCCCATATTCGACGGACCCATGTTTTTTTAAAAAAAA
>JAHXMU010000125.1:3106144-3122833 GCA_019455685.1 Philornis downsi
GCGTTGCCAGATGGGTCCGTCGAATATGGGCAACCCTGTATATAAGAATATTTTGTTTTGAGCAGTTTTGAGCGTTTTGAGCAGACTTTACTAAATTAACAGGAATTTTTGAAAAGCTTTCCAAAGTTTCGCGGCCCTAAACAAAAATCATGAACACAAAAATTTTCATTATTTAAATGTATTAGGTAACAGATATGGTAAATTTCACAAACTTTGGACAAAAAAAATTCGATATAACGTAGGGCTGGTATTAAGTTAAAAATTCTGTGTGGAAAGTTGCCAAAACTCATACAAAACATTTTACCTTAGAATAATTGTAGAAAATTGTTAATAAAGTAGTACAGAGTTCTTTGTACGATAATTAGAAAATGTTTCCAGCAAACTTTTATGTTTTTATTTAGAGTTATGACCATATCAGTCATACCATATAAAATGCAGGAAATGAAAGAACAGTGACACATTCCATAGCTAAGTAACGAACAGATGGATCGCTCAACAATTTTCGTGCAAAAGAGCTTAGTGTTGGTCTATAAATTACTTCAACCTTGGGATCATAATAGTATAATGTGACATTAGTACTTATGCATGTCGTATGATAATTTTATGAACTTTCACAAACTTTTCTGGAGTTGCAAAAATTACTTTAAATTCATAATTTTATAAAATTTCTATCAAGGTTTGCATTGGCTTCCTCATGAGCCGAGTCGGCAGCTCTTTTGTGCATTAAAATGTGCCGTGAGCACAGCTCTTGATCATTCTAAAAAGAGTCATAAGAAGTGCTTTTGGCTTATTCAGAAAGAGCCGAGAACCCTAAAACAATGGGTTTGTGGGCTAGCACGTGAACTAACTTATAAACGAACTCTTTGCAATCAAACTTAATCTCACGGTTTATTTTGAAAGGGCCAAAAGCCCTTTATGTGGCAAAGTTTGATATAGACTTACCACAAAATAATGAAGCGTTATAAAATCCATGTGCATCCGATCATCTTTTGATTTTTTTAATTTCCATAATTGTAATATTATTAGCTTCAATCCTTTCGCAACTATTATTGACCATTAAAATTTAATGTAAAAACAAGTTTTTATCCTTCGAGATTTAAATTTATTGGGATTTATTGGAATTATACTAAAGTTTTTAAATATGTAGCACAGAAATGTAAACTTAAAAGTTTTATTTATATGTCAAATTGGAAAATAGTTGAAACATAGTTGAAATAGTTGAAACATAAATTATTATAACAGTTCGTGAATTTCACCACAAATTCTAAATTGCTATCGAACAATTTTCCCCCTTTCATTCTCACTTTTCACAGTAAGTAGAGCCGAATGAGGGTAGAAGAAAGACAGGAAATTCTGAAACTTGCTCCTGATCAATTCAAATTAGATAAAGCTTTCGCATCTGCTTAGACTTAGACTATTCTCACTGTGTGCGATAAAACTTCTACAGTACAGTAATGCCACCTATAATATGGTAGGTTAGTTCCGCGTTATAGGAAAACCCATTGTATGAGCATTCTCGTATAACGCGCTCGTATAACCTCGTATAACGCGTTATGTGCAAATGATACACTTTTAACGTTAAATCTCGTTAAAAGGGATTTAAATCGAATATTTAGGTAAAACTATGAAATATGAACGAAATATGTTCGTTTTATTACAATCAAACTAATAACATAAAGAATGAAACAATCGAAAAACAGTTTTATTATATGTTTATTCGCCGTCGGAGCTGTCTGAAATAATTATGACTGTAATTATTATGAACTATACAAATCATTATAAATTTCACAGTATAGAAATATAACGTTGAAAATTCTCTCATTATATGGGGAAAAACACGTGCTAAACGAGGGACATGAAATCGCGTAATATGAAAGCGTCTTATAAGAGTAAATGTAAATCTGACAGATTTTGCAACCTGAAGATTTGGTTGGAACTTAGGTTGCACAAAAATATTGCAGGATTTTGGGAAGAACTAAGGTTCTTTGCGGGATAGGAATACTTACGAGAGATTTCGTGTGTAAGGAGATAAAAACAAGAGATTTGCTAACTTACATTAAAGGTTTTTATTTTACGTTGAGGGCGGCTGACGAAATGGAAAATTGAGGAGGAGGGCTATCGGGAAGAGAGAGTGAGTTTATCGCTAGTTACAACCATGAGACATTCGTGACCCGCTGGGTTGCCGCATGGGCGTAATGAAATACGGACTTTTGCAATAATAATAAGTAACCTTTACACTAACAAATAAATAGTTAATTTTTACAATTTATTCCAAATATTTACAAATTGTTTTATACAAAGCAATTCAATAACTCAACGTAAATCTATATAATTCAATTTGATTCAGTGCATTCAAATTTAAATTAATTTGATTCAATTAATGCAATTTGATTCAATGTGATTCAATATAGTTCAATTTGGTTCAATGTGATTTAATATAATTCCTAGAAATGTAGGGGATCAACTGTGTTCAACAACTGACTTATAGAGGGATTACTGTATATTTGTTGATACTTGACAAATAACTAACCGATGCAGTCTCTTTTATGTGCTGAATGTAATCAAAGGATGTGTCAAATGATATCTCCTCATTTTTTATGTTACCTCTGACTGTAGCTCGGGTGGTAAAACGGAGACAAACTTAATTCTCTGGTTTTGTTTCTCAGCCTAATTTTTGTATTTTAGTATTTCGTACATCTTCCACCACAAGATTGGCCATAAATTGCTTTATACTAATACGTAAATTGCTTTATACTAATTGTTTTGCAAATTTTGTTATATTAACTATAAAAAAAAGACGGAAGTAACAGATTTCACCAAGAATTTGAAGCAGTTTAAAGCGAAAGTCTAATCATTTAAAACACGCAAAAGTCTGAGTTCATACAGCCACCAATGTTATACGAGTATATGGTTTTGTTTCTCGCAATTCTTTTCCAACAGTAACTTTGTCTGAATATCTAGTTTGTTGTCAGTTTACCTGATCTAGCTCACACCGACAACATCCAACCAAGTCTAACAAAACGTTCGAAAGCTATCTCGCTTACATAAATACCACCAAGAGCAGAAAGTTGAAATCATGACTACGTTGACTTCTTAAATTGTTGATAATATTTATCAAATCTTGAAAAAAAAAAAAAATTACTTCATCGACTGTCACTCATTTATCAAACATACCATCGTGGGTCACTGACCTACATAGCATCGAATTGTTGGTAACAGCTCTGAATTGCGTTCTATTATTTGCAACACACGGAACTGAATCGAACCGATAAACGGTTTTGTTGTAGTTCTTTAGAAATTTAAAATCGAGCTTTAAATCATAATTTGTAATAACCTTGATTGTAAATAAATAACGTTCATCGTTCGTGACCAAAAGCAAAATAATTTTGCTTCCCCAGAAACCACCCCCGAAACTGGGTTCACAACAAAGGCACACATGTACACGTACGTTCTAACACTACTGTCAGTTAGTTTAGCAGTCGGTGCAGCAGTCTACTGGTAAGTGCAACTATTTCATTGCGCTCAACTGTAGCTTAGGTGTGGATGTGTGCTCTGTTATGTTTATGGCGTATTTTTATTTCAACTCAATTTTATGTTGGCTCTTTCGCTTTATCGCCGATTTCTTCTTCACCTTAAGCCACCTGAAGAGTTGAAACCGACCGACAGCAGAAACTCGGGCCCATAACTGCCGCTCACCCCACCTCATACCAACCATACAGTTGGCATGTGCGCTGACGTAAACTAGAAACGAGAAATGCCAAAGTAGAAGAGCTTGAGCTTTAGGTTGAGGGAGGGTAGAAGTATGTAGAGTTAATGGGCGCGCACAGTCGCGTACGAGAATGAAATCATGGGCGGAAATAAATGAACGGAATGAGAGTAAAACTGAATTTCTCGTCAGTCCGATAAAATATAATGTTTTGACGCTTCTAAAAAGTTTAAATATTGTTTCGTATAGATCTAATGGTGCAGACTCTGGCCCTTTTTTCTGGAAAATTTAAGTTGTTTTCTTAATGGACATAAACTGAGAAATATTTTATTTTTGCATATTTAAGGGATACTATGATACGAAGATGACAAAAGTTATAAATTTTTAAATTTGTGTAACCTCCAGGAGTAAGTTTATTACTAATGTTATAACGACTAGAAATACTCATCTGAGACCCCATCAAATATTCTTTATCATCGTAAAAATCTATGTCGACTTAATCTCATCCCTCTGCTTGTTTGCATATCCGTTGAAAGCACAATATTTGGCTAAAATTTTCTGCGAGAATGTCTCATAAGCGGGCTGAGTTCGAAGTTGTGCAATCTGTTTAGCAGAGAAAAAATTTCTCATATAGAGTTATCTGTTTAGTGGTTTTAAAACTGATCATATTGATTTCCACATGTAATATAGAGTTCTGATCAAAGGATAGTCAAGTTGCCTTCTAGATATTTTAACTGAATATCTGAATATCTTTTTGGTTCCACTTACTAGCTGTTTGAATTAGATATCAGAGTTGATTTTATTTAACGCGAATTTTCCAGCCATTGCATACCTATTTGTGACAAATAGGGGCTAAAAAAAGTATTGCCTTGACGCATATTCTGGCTATATAGCCACTTAGAGGAAGGATTACATCGCGAGAAGGGAAATAGATGCTAAAGTTTGTTAGATAAGCGCATCTTTGCGAGTACAATGTGGTGATTCAACACGAACGATTTTGGCGACGTCAATTGGCCACCAAGATCATGCGATTTGACGCCGTTAGATTTTTTTTAATGGGACCAGGTCATAGGCCGTGTAATCCGCAAACGTTGGAACCAACTTTCGTCAAGTTGTCGTCGAGATACCGCCCGAAATGTGCGAAAAAGTCAGCGAAAACTACCTCAAAAGAATCCACTGCTGCATCCCAATCAAAAGGCGGTCATTTAAATGACATTGTATTTGGTACATAATGGCAAGGTCCAAGCATTATAATGAAATAAAAATTTTATCGAAATCATAGCTTTATGTGTGTTTTATTTAATTTTACTTTTCAAACCGAAAAATTAATAACCTAAATAAGGACGTAACCCATCTCTAGAAAAATTGACATTTTGTATGATTTTTTTGTAAAAGAATTTTACCTTCTATTCATTAAATTACAGTAATACATCCACTTTATTGATAGATATAGGAAAGACGCGATCAAACTCAGGCAATTTTTAAAGTATCTCCTTAAAACTGCATATGATAACATTTTGAGTAGTTGGAATTTTTGTTAAAAAAATGGGTAAAGTCGATTTATTATATGTATATGTATATGCATAAGAAGAGGACATTTTCACGTGCCTTTTTATTTAGCAATAAGCGTGTACATCGTCCAAAATTTTACAGGTTGCAGGTGTCATAAGTAGAAAAAAATTTGATAACGGCCATTTGTTTGTTTAGTACAATATTTGGTGAAAATTGATAGACGTAGGAAAGCATCATCTCCCTAAAAATATATTTCAGTGCATATTTCACTTGCGCAATACGTTAAGTTGTGTATGATGTATGAAAAAAGGACTTCTTAGCAATATCAATTGTCTTAGGACGTCTTATATGTACATCGCCCGCGGCAATGGGAACATCAATTCACTTCGCTTTTTCATAGTGACCACGCTAAATAATAATTTTTTTTAATAATGTGCAGAAGAACGTACACCAGATGAGCTGTGAGGTCAAATAGACATTTCCAAATTGACATTGGAAATATCTGATTGGAGTAACAGTCAATTCAGCCATCACCCACAAAGATAACACGTTTCGGACTCCGTGACAAGTTCATCTTCAGATCGCTTTGTAACTGAATCGATGCTGTTTGCACATCATTAGTTGCAAGTAGTTGCAAGTAGATATATAACTTGCAAGAAGATTGTTCATATATGAGAATTACATTTTCAATCGAAAATTTCAATTTTTCGATTCATTGAACATTTTTCATTGCCCCAACCAACAGTGATAATGGAGGATTGGCTTTCCTCACAAACTCCCTTTTTCCTCATGGCTATTTGGCATAACTGTCAAACCTTTTTCTATGTAGGTAATTTGTGATCTTATGAACCATAATTTCAATCTTTTGCTGTATAGTTTTAGGCGCGAGCTAATGCCAACGATATTCACAGAGTATTTTGTTTTCATAGCGACCGGTCGTGGCGTGATGGTTAGTACACGTGCGTACCATACCAATGATCCTGGGCTCAACCCCTCATATAGCCACCACCTATTGGCCGTCATCTCGATGTGTCTGACGAACACTTCGAGTAATCGACAAGTGTGGTGAATGCTTCTCAAACTGTAACCGTTCGGAATTATCGTTAAACTAAAGATCCCTTTAAATGAGTCTAAAAATAGAATGCATGTAAGCTCACTGAATATGAGAAGCTCTTATTCATTCATGGCATGTAACGGAATTTGATTTGTTGTTTATATAAGCTGTTTTTTTTTATATAAGCTCAAAAGTAATTTTAGAATATTGATGTTGTTTCTATACTAAGAGGTATGACTCTCACACAACTTCAGAAATCACATAAAATTCTCAATGTCTCTATCATAAAAGTTTGTACCAATGTTTGGGCACCACTAATAAATTCTCTCTAGAAGGTCTAAATTCATTAAATGCAAATCTGAAAATCCTGGGGGTGCTAAAAAAGCTGACGGGACTTAGCCTTCTTCAGCGCCCCCCTTGCTACGCCTATTTGCGGCCCTCAATATACTCTGCAAAATAATGGAAAATTAGTTCAAATTCCTCGATTTATAGTCAAGAAAGTTTTGAAAAATATGGGAAATGGTTATAAAATTAACCACACATCATACCGTTGAAATTTCATTAAAATTTTTTTAAATAATAAAAATGGGGGGAAAAAACTCATTACCATAACTCATAACTCATTACAGTGACATTGAAAAGTATTCTCCTACTATTATTTGAATCAATTGTGATGAAATCATATCAGTTTATTAGATCAGAAAGAAAGATATGAACCTAATAATGTTTAAACGTAAGTAACTGTAACGAGACGTTTAGAAAATACAGAGGAAGCACAGAGTTTCTGGAAATCTGCCAAATCGAGAGGTACCAGAAGAGGCAAATCGACATATGCAATATTCAATGTTGCATTTCGTTGCCGTATATAGCGACATCTACTTTCATTCTTTCAGATTAAGAAAATTAAAGAAACTAAAAATATTTACTTTAGAAATTTTTTTTGTGTCTTGTTTTTTCTACTTATATATTGTCCAGTTGAAGGCTAAGAAACTAATCCTTATCCATTTATGCTCTGGCAGGTCATAAAAAACGAATGTCCGTATGTTTGAAAAGTAGCATAGGAGACATTACCCATCTTTGTTAACTCAATTCCTCTCGAAAAATTGTTTTCTTATCCTGAAATAATAGCCAACCAGCTTACTGATGCAAAAATTTCGAAAACGTAATTGAAAAAGTCGCAAGTTCGACTTCTATATACTTGAAAAAGCGAAAAGTCGACTGTTTATACATATATTTAAAAAAATTGAAAAGTAAAATTATACACAAACTGCAAATTGCCTTAAATGATATTAATAGCTAAGTCTAAATTCGCCACACAATTATTCACTGATATCTCCAACATATTAAACGTTTCTCAAATTGTGAGTTAAATTTTGCAATATTAATAATTAATGTAATGTATTTAGATAACTTTATTTATATAACCATGAAAGTATTGGCAAAATTTATTTAGGAACACGCGCTCGTTGTACCAAAAGGGTCTTATTGGTAAAGAAAACGTAAATAGCTTTAAAATGCTCATTGGTTATTGAATGTTTTAGCAGTTATTAAAGGATGAATAAAAAACTCATTCACAATAAATGTTTTGACTATTGCATAAATAGTTTTTTTATATTTTCTTTTTATATTTTTCAACATCGATGTACCGATAATGTACTAATAATAAAATTTATTTTTCAAAAATTTCAATTAATTATTAGCAAATTTTGAACAATATAACTAAAGGATACTTAATATTGGAATAGTTAATAAATTTCCAACAAATGTGGAAAGGATTTTCGGATTTGCAAATTAAAACATGTTAATGTGTGAAGTAATCGGATATAAAAACCGGATATGAGAAGTTTCATTATTGTTTTGACTTTTTACCCATCACATCGGAAACAATTGTGTTTTATTTTCTATATATATATTTTTTTAGGAAAAATTATTGATAATCGTAACAAAAACAATACTTAAGAGATGTAATCACAGATGCAAATTGAATTACTTGCAAATAAGCGTAAAATGATAACTATCGAAATAATAATATTGCACTAAATTTTCAAATAACTTTGCACGTATGTATGTTACAAACATGTGACTGAAATAGGTTTACGGGAGAGTGAAACCTTCAATAAAAATGACAAGTTTATAGAGCGTTTAATAATAAGGCAACACTTGAACAATTTTAGAGCACTGCCTTAATAAAACTCCTAGGTAAATAATTGTAAACTATTATGAATAATGCCCAAAAACGTCCATGACTAATGAGATAAACATTATGCTCACAGTCGCCATCTATATTTCAATCCGTTCGAAAATATAATTCCATTTCCAGCAATTGGTTGTGACACCCTAGACATAAACCCAGCAGATTGACGACTCTGTACATCAACGAAACTTGAACATTTAACCAACTATAATAGCTAATTAGGATTTCGTGGTTACCCAGTTGAATAAAAGGCTGCACAATATCTATAACATACGTTTAGGCGTCATAAGTATCCAATTGGGCTTTGTAACATTCAATTAAAAAAGTATACACATTTATCGCAATAATAATTAGCCAGCAAAGAGAGAGCTTTCATGAAAGGACATCGTAAATATAAAAAGGTGTGCATTACCAGCAGGCTTTCAAATTTGATTTCGAATCACAATAATAAATAGCCAGCAAAGAGAGAGCTTTCATGAAAGGATATCGTAAAAATAAAAATGTGCGCATTATCATCAGTTTTTCAAATTTGCTTTCGAACCAACGAATTTAGCACGTGCTTGTCATAAGAAGAATCCCACTCTCATACTTATTCCGACTTTTTAGGCCGCGAACTAACGGAATTGAGTTGTTACGATGAACATACGATAAATTGAATCCAATTCAGTAGAAAATATTTTAAAAGTTCCACCCTACTAGTTTTATTATAGCATGTTTGGCAGTTCTTTGCAATAAGTTCTATTATTCCATGGACATTTTCGACAACTGCCCATCCACATAGACAGGGGAAAATTGCTCATGACTGGCTGTTACAGTATCAGCTGCAATATAAACACAATTCACATTTTCATTTTGCGTTTTGTGTTGTAACCTTTATATAAATATGGCATATTTTCCCTTCGCTAGTTTTCACTTTTGATCTGCACTCAAACAATACTGAGGCGAGCAATAGGACTTTTGACTACGAAATTTTATCTTTCTAACGCCATCTAGCGTAAAGCGAGGAGCAGATTATTAAAGCTGTCTATTGGAAAAATAATGGATTTCTGTTTACTAAACTTACATTTAGATTTACATTTAACGAAGCAAGACACAGAATTACTACCTTCACGCATGCAGCAGTGGAAACATCTTGCAGCTGGGACAAAAGTAAGAATCTATAAAGATGGAAGCTTGGAATTGGCTGCATATTTTGAAAAGAAACACTTTATTCTATACTGTACTGATGTTGATGGTTTATTTTAAAAAATACGCCGTTAGACTTTTTTGTGGAGCTACGTCAAAGACTATATTTGCGTGGATAATTCCCAAACGTTGGAGCATTTGAAAACCAAGATTCGTCAAGATATCACCGAGATATCGCCCGAAATATGCGAAAAAAGTGGTAGAAAACTACTCCAAAAGGATCCACTGCTGCAACCAATCCGGAGGCGGTCATTTAAATAACATTATATTTCATACATCATGACAAGGTTCAAGCATTATAATGAAATACAAATTTTATTAAAATATATATATCTATATATATATATCATATCTTTATGTGCGTTTTATTTAACTTTACGTTTGAAACCGAAAAATGGATAACTCTGTAGTTTACAACTAAAGCGCAAATAGAACATCTCTGGTCATTCACAAATTCTTAACCAAATTCACCGGTCCTCATTGAATTTGGTCTTACTGATTCTGAATAAAATTATTCACATCTGGACTTTATGCTACTTAAAACATTCCCACTTTGTTGCTGGTTTAGCCAGTTTAGCCAATATAAAAGATCACTCATCACTATTATGTAAAAACACCTTTGAACACGCGAGACTAAATCCTCAACTTACGCTATGAAGGCGCTCACGAGCTTACCCAGTTGAAATGGTTAATGCACACAATGGTCACACATTTGTGAAACTATCACAGCCGGCCGAATTCCCAACCATAGAAGATTCGAGTGGGAAAATATATTAAAGAAACGAACTTCCTTGGGATGCACCCAAAAATGACGAGAAGAAAAACTGCAACCATTTATTAAGATTGAGAGATGTGAACGATAATGATGATTCCCAAGCGTCAACTATGGATAAATGTTCCACCGAGGTTGGGTTGCAGAAGTCAAGTGGGTGGATACCACAAAGAACACCTACACTCACACACAGAACAAAGTACACTTTCGCAAACATTTCGAAAAGTTTCTTAGGTAAACTCCCCCTCAGAAGCAGAAGAAAAAGACAAGAAAAAAAAAAACGCACACAAAATTAAGAAAAGAAAACCAAAGATGCGAATTTTGCACAGATAAAACAAATGTTGCACATACGTTGAGTTCACACAAAACTCGTAAGGCAATAAATGATATCAAGTAGGGTGGCTCACAATAGATTTTTTTTCTTAATGATTTTGGCAGAAAACTTTTAGGCCATGGATATGTAAAGTAATAAGTCCGATCAATGATCATACTGGGAATGAGATGCTACTAAATTTTGTACAACCTGTTTTGTGTTGGCGATATACAAATCCTAATATAATAAAATAAAAATTTAAATGACGAATCAGCTTTGAAAGCGGTAAGAATCCTAATTGTATTCCAGCTCCTAATTTGCTATATCATAAAGTAAATCAGATTGGCGAAAAATAATGGCACATTTGTGATGTAAATATTCATTGCTGTTTAATATACCTTCTCCTAACTGTTAGTTTATAATACAGGGTGGCGCAATAGAACGTGCATATTGCATCATCTTTTTTTGCGGGGTAGAAAAGGCGCGGGCGGGGGGCGCCTACATCGTTGGGTTGGTGGGCTCATGGAGTTTTAGTCGCTATGAATCACTTCGACGAGAAGCGTCGCGCATTTTGCGTGCGCGCATTTTACGAGAACTCTCGTTCATATATTGCTACTAGACGACTATATTGTGCTGAATATGGACTACGGCGAATTAGTGAAGCTCCAAGTGCTAATTTAATTAAAATATGGGTAAAGCGTTTTGAAGAGACCGGCTCAACATTTAAACCACAAGCAAATGGTCGCCCAAGAACATCTAGGACCGAAGACAATGTTGAGAGAGTTATGGAGTCAGCACGAGGAAATCCACATCCATCCATCGACTCGCAAGAGATCGTCTGTCTTACAATTATCGCGACGAAGTTTGCAACGAATTTTAAGATTGGATCTTAAACTGCATCCATATAAGCTGCAATTAACACAAGAATTGAAAGAGTCTGACTTCATAGCAAGGCTCGCATTTGCTAATGAAATGCTTAATCGATTTTCCAATTTTGACAATATCCTTTTCTCTGACGAGGCTCATTTCCTTATGAATGGGTTCGTAAACCGTCAAAATTGTCGTTACTGGAACAGTGAAAATCCCAAAATCAAACACCAGAAACCATTGCATAGTCCTAAAGTGACAGTATGGGCAGCAATCTCTGGCAGAGGAATAATTGGTCCTTTTTTCTTCGAAAATGCGCGGGGAAAAAAAGTCACGGTTAATACGGAACGCTATGTTGAGATGTTGGACGGATTTTTGGCTCCAGAAATTGAAAGTTCAAGAATAGTGAATTCCAGAACTTGGTTCCAACAAGATGGAGCTACCTGTCACACATCAAAAGACTCCATGGCGGTGGTGAAGCAGATGTTCACTGGCAGACTGATATTAAAAAGAGGTGATATCCCATGGCCCCCACGTAGTTCAGACTTGACTTTTTTTGCGGGAAAACCTCAAACACAAAGTCTACAGTAATAACCCAAGAAACATCGTTCAGCTCAAGGAGAATATCCGTGGTGAAATGGCAGCCATTACACCAGTATTACTGAAGAAAGTTTTCAATAATTTTCGTTTGCGGTTAGAGGAGCGCCGTCGTAGAGAGGGTCACCATTTAGATGATGTTATTTTTAAAAAATAAACTCTATTTATTACTCTGCAATGCCTTAGATTTATTTTAACCATACCTTTTGTATTTATTTTTTAATCTATTTTTGCAATATGCACGTTCTATTGCCCCACCCTGTATTTGTCAACAAAAAGTAACAAAAAAAAAATCGCACTAATTTTTGTTTGAAAAATATACCCTACAAAATATCCATTTTTGATGAAGTAGTGCCATTTGCTGTTTTGTGAGACGTATTAAAATTTTTTAGAATTATCAAAAATTTACTGGATCAGGTTTGATCTATATTTAGGTTTCTGACACCACTTTTTTATTCTGGCTACTAAAATCCGACTTATCTTTTCAAAGTTTTGACATCTCAAAGATCAAATATATGGATTTTTAGAATTTGCTGCTGGATATTTCTGATTCCCAACTAGATAAGGAAAAGTAGAGAGTACGAAATAAAAAAAGAGCATACTTAAAACATATATTAGTAATTGCTAAGACAAGAGGTATGCTTAGTTTATCATTCCCTTTGCAACAACTAGAAGTGCTCACCTGAAACCACAAAAAGTATATAAATTCTTGATCATAGTCAAATTCTGTGTCAACTTATGTCTGCTTTGGCTTTCAGTCCACGTGTTTGTTGAAAACGCTAAAGAAGTCGAAATCCTTTGGTGTAGGATGCTGAAATTTTACACAAAAATATCTCATATCACAAACTGCCTATAAAAGTTTGAAATTGGGCAAAATCTGTTAAGTAGGATGAAATTTGTCCACACCAGGGCTGAGTCCTCCTGCAGAAAAATAGGCAGTATTCGATGGTATTGAATAAACACGGAAAATGTAATAGAACTTTGCAAAATTTGTTAAGAAAATGTGCTATGTGTGTTTGTGATTTTTGAAAAAAATATTAAAAAGTACTTGAATTTTCACTCGAAGCATAGGCGAATTTGATATATTATGTATGAGAAGGGGACATTTCAGGCACCTCGTTTGAACTGACCTTTAACCGGAGGCACCTCGTTGTCTCTAGCAGGGACTACATGTGTTATAAGTTGGCGAAATCTTTCCAATGAGACAAAAACTTTCACATGTAAGGCCCGAAATCTTCTCTGAAATAATGGGTATTTCAAAGATTTTCTACGAATTTTACAATTGATTTAAAAGCGATGTACGAGTATGGTAAATGTTTACAGAAATGGAAAAGATCCGCCCCAACTCATATATTTTTTAAAGGACTGCATTGTAAAATAACAATTTAATATAATAAAAGTTAAAAAAATAAAATAATTAAAAATAACAAAAGAGGAAAAAAATGAAAAATTTACGCTTAACAACGGACAGATTTGGCATATTATGCATGAGGAGAGGGTGTTTCTGACAGCCCACTTTCATAGGCTGTCCTTTTCATAGGAAAAGGCTGTGCGGGGGCTTAGCCTCTCCCTCCGCTTCAGATTTTCATTGAATGAATTTAGTGCATTGAATGAATTTAGCTCCTCAGAATGAATGAATGAACGAAGAGAATTTATTGCTACAGCCACCTTTCTAGCAGTAAGTGGACAATCCTCGACAATCCTCATAGATGGAAAACCTGGTTCAATTGGAAAAAATTGCCTCATACAATTTTTAAAACTACCTTTCGAAAAATGCGTACTTTCATAATTTGTTACGTTTTTTCGTCAGTTCAAAACCGTGTACAGTGATAATTGATAAATACGGAAAGCAGATATTTGGTTCTACGTGATACGTGATAGGCCATATCGTACATGGATCTGTGGATCGTAAGTACGACAAGTGATAAAGTTGGTTCAGTAAAAAACTATTTGCCTTTATAAATTCAAACCAGCCTCTGAAAAAAGTGTTTTTTTTGCAATTTTCTCAAAAACACAATGTGGATATATAGATATACAGATTGATAGATAGTCAGTCTAGTAAAATGTGGGCACGGTTATCGCCAAATTCTGAAAAATATATTTCTATACCCATATCTTTTGGAACACAGACTATCTCGTTATAATATACCTGATACCTTATCTCGTAATAAACTGCTGTATTGTGGACGGCATTCCATGCTGGTGAATATAAAATCTTCGACGCTGCCGAACTTTGTAGCCATTTCCAACTTTGCGCCAGTCCTCTACTTTTAGCACAACTTTAATGAAAACTTTTAGCAGAGTCTATCGATTGCTTTCTGCTATGTATTCTAAACAATCTGACTACATTTGGTACCAAAATTGTTTAAAAATGTTTCAGTATTCGAAATCAAAAAGTTAAATAAAACTGTTGTCTAGCATAATAATTGCTATTTTTTGCTGCATAAACAACTGTGATACGTCGAAAATTTCGTTTAACAGTGAGGGATATCCATATTTTATGTATTTTTATTTTTTCTTCAAAAATCTCTCAGGAAAGATTCATCCACACTTTTAATTTATTCACAGCCAGATGGTTATACGGTTAAATTTTTGCTTTATCTAATGTAGCATTTCCATAGATGACACACTTACAAAAATAAGCACACTAGCCAACAAGGATTTGGACTGGAGCAACCCAATATCTCTCCCAGGGTAATTTGGTGGGCTGAATTCGAATCTGTAATAGGTTTTTCTCAATCACGTTAGGATTTTGGTATTGGAAAAAGTGTCTTTGTTTGTTTTTTTACGTAAAAAATCATTAGTTTATTTAAAAATCAATAAATTTTCAAAAGTGAATGGCGTTATTTGACCGTCGTTCGTATTAGAGTCCAGCAAAAGTCTCCCAAAATCCTTGTTAATTTCTTTCAATTTTTATTTAACCTTGGTGAGCACACTCCCCTTGTTCGTCGCTCATTGCACTTAGGTTTTTTGGAAAAAATCTACATGCGAATGAAGAAGATGCATTTTGAGTGACATTCGTGCACCTAATTCGTGATAATTTTTCAATAATTTTGCAATAATTTGTCTGTAGATTTCACTCTTATTGTTTTCAAGAAAACTGTTCACGATGCTCTTGAATGATTTCCAGGCTGCCTATTCTTTCTCCAATAAACGTTGTGAAAAATTGTCATCATTCAATAGCATCCTGATCTGAGCGCCAACAAATATGCCTTCTTTGATTTTAGCATATAAAATTTTAGGAAAAACCGCTAACAAATATTTTATTTTGCACCATCTTTGTCCAAAGCCTTGACAAAGTTCTTAAAAAGGCCAATTTTATGTGCAGCGGCGGAAGAAAAACGTCATTTGGATCAATTAATGGTATGCATATTTTAATCATTCTGATATTGCACATCTTTTTTCCAACTAAATATTCACCCCAAACAAAGCAAAAATAGCTTGAATCAGTAACACACGATCTTCCTGACATGCTTAAACGCTACTATTATGAAGATTTAGAATGAATGTGGCCTTTTAACAAATTAATAATTGCGATATTGTAGTATTGGCTGTTTTATAGTATTGCCAGCATGCGATACAAAATGAACAAGACTTGATAGCCCAATTTGTATGCCAGATTCGAATTCAGCGCACCCAGATTAGTTGAAAAACATGCTTCGTCTCTGCAGTCAATTTTTTCCCCCAAATTTGTAGACCAGTGTTATTGATTATTTGAATTATTTTATCAGACCTGTTTTAGCAAAATTTTCATTTGAATTCGAATGTTTTCGTTTCAGTAGTTTTTGTAAATGTGGCACAATTACGGACGTGATATCAATCGGTTAATCAAACTTAATCACACATTTCGGTTATTCAATTAATTGATTAATCGGAGACTTTGATTATTCATTCTGATGGCGAATTAAATAATTTGCATTTTGGTTAACCAAATTTGAATAATTTATTCAAAATTCTAATATTTTGTATAAGTCAACAATAAGAAAAAACACGCGCGAAACATATTTTTTATGAGGCAAAAAATTTATAGTGGACCTCAACCTTTATAGAATAGTTAAATTTATAATTCCGTATATTCAAACGAAAAACATACAAAATGAAAGATTCTAATAAGTGAAGTAGACTGTCATTGTAAATCATATTTTTCTGCTATTAAGAAAAAGAAAATTTGTATAACTTTAGTATTGTAAAGTTTTATAATGTATTTGTTATCGAATTATGGAGAAGATATGCTTTAATATTCAGTTTTAATTAAATCGGCATTAAGGCTTAAAATTGCAATCCTGAATAAAAATAAATTAAATTAAAATTTCCTATTCAAATTTTAATTATTTAATTGTTCAATTATTCAATTAGTCATGAGTTTTGAACAATCAAAATAATGATTGATCTATTAATCAATTCAAATGATCAATTCAAATGTATGATTTATCAATTAATTAATTAATCGCAAATATGATCAATTCAAATGTGTGATTTATCAATTAAT
>JAHXMU010000125.1:3122843-3276249 GCA_019455685.1 Philornis downsi
AAATATGATCAAATCAAATGTGTGATTTATCAATTAATTGATTAATCTGGATTTTGATAAATCAATTTAATTAATTAACCGCACATCGCTATGTCCAACACATTGAGGACTATAACATTTCAGGGCCCATTTAGAATTTTAGGTTAATTTTGAAAATAGTTTTTTTCTACATTTAATGTCAAAATATCTAGAAACAATATTTTGAGCCACTCTAACGTCAAAAGACCCAAATATTTACAAAACAAACAAAACATAAAACGCCTAAAACTTGCAAGAATACTGCTCAATGAATTTTTAGTAGTTACAAGAAAAAAAAAAGCAGAAAAAATATTAAAATCCAAAATGTATTCGGAAGACATGGAAAACGAAAAATAATGAAGTGAATGAAATAAAATAAAGCAAAACGATCAGAATTGCAATGAGCTATAGAGAAGTAGAGGCGCTGCTCATATTCATTCGCATTGCCCTCCTCAATATTATGACAGACGATTTTTCAACGTAAAAGCAACAAATACTCTCATTTCTTCATCTGTTTCCATTCTACCAAATTCAAATTGAATGAATTTTCAAAATAACCCAATCGCACAGACACACATAGAAGCAGCATCGATGGCGGAATCAGCATACCAAGAAATATAACGCCGGAAGTCTTTTAATACAACAACTATACGCTGTTAATAATAATAATAAGGATAGCAACAGCAACAACAACAACAAGTACTACAACATATGACTTATTAAAAATATAGCAGGCAAAAGCCAAACGTCGTCGTCGTCGCCGTCGTCATCATCGTATCAACATTTAAATATAAGACACAGCAGGGAATACTCCACTCACTCGCACTTACTCGCGCTTTCCATGCGATGGATGGAGTCTGGAGCGCAATAGAGCCAAAAAGCCAAAAAGCAAAGACAAACTTTATGCCGCGCGAGTACTCTTACTTGAGCTCACGTACATGTGAATGTTCCATACGGACGTACAACAAAACAAATGTACGTATTCCGTTTCTATATGAGCGCCAAACGAACTTTTGACAGTTTGGCGAATAAATCTTGAAATGTTTTAATTTGTTCTCGAATCGATTTGCAACAGTCGTGTGGAAACAATCTGGCCCGTACGTTCATTTGTCCGTCCCTCCGTCCGTCCGCTAGTTCGACCATCCACACCAGTCCATTGCATTTCCAACTCACTCAAACGCAGCCTCCTCTCCGGCGTTTGTGGACTTAAAGGAGAGGTTAACTCGGCAGATAAAAAAACAGAAGAAAAAAATAACGGCCAACTGCATGGACAAGACGGTTGTTTATTGTACGATCCATACTTTTTTGCGTACATACATTCCGACATTCAGACATTTTTCTAAGTTAAGTTTGAAGGTGAATTATAGACGACAATAACTGGAAACAGCCAAAGGAGCTGAAATGGCAAAAAACAAAAAATAAAAAAAACTCAAGGCAGAGAAAACAAATGGAAATGCGTTTTGCATATTTATTTTGTCCTACAGAAACACTCGCACATAACCACAAACAGATACTGGCTAGGGAATAAGTCCATTTACCAAAGAATGCGTATTTTTCATTTACTTTACTTGGTCAACTTTATTACCAACAATTGCTTGAGAGCACAGACTTCATTTTGTTTCTTAGCGAAATTTTAAACAAAAAAAACATTCACATTTTACAAGTCAATAAAAGTTGTAGTTGAGTAATACTGCTAATGGGGGAGTTTTTGCAACTAAGTATTTAAAAAAGTTGATACAATACGAATCATCGCCCATAACGTCAAAGGTGGCAATTTCTTACTTAGATGGCAGCTTGAATTGAAATTATGTCAATTTTCCCAGAGCGTATATCCTTCTATAGCAGCAACAGATGTATGGACGTTAAAAATTATGCATAGTATGAACCGCCTGTCAATTTTCGAGGCGATAGTTTCAATACGTTACAATTTTATGATTAATTGTGTTCGATTAATTTGTGCTCTAAGACGTTTTTTACAGGGAGTGGCACTACCCATTTTTGCTAAGGTGTTCTTCCTTCTAAACTCGTATCAGTTGCAAGTTCCTTATCCATATCTCTTATAGCGACGGTTAGTACATGCGATTATCGTTCGCATGCACGCGGGTTCAATCCTGCATACATCATCCTATCATTAATTGAGCAGTGGTCACCTCAATGCGTCAGACGAGTGCTTGAAGTAGTTTAGCAATCGACAAGTCTGATAAATGCTTCTCAAACTTTGACGTTCGGATTCGTCGTTAAAATCTAGATCCCATTGAGTGGATTTCATCTCAATGAATATGAGAAGCTCTCCCATATCTCATTCATGGGATACATTGACGTAGCAATAAATTCCCTCTGGGGGAGGCGAAATTCATTCATTCACTTATTTTGAGGGGATAAATTCATTCAATGCACTTACTCTGAAAACACTGGGGGTGCTAAAAATTGAACTAGTAAGGGAATTTGTTTTTTTTTTATGAGGTAAAATCGTTTAAACATTCAAACATTAAATTTCATAAATAAGTATATTAAACGCCGTGCGTAAAATCGAATTAAATCCATGCTTCTTCTCCAATTCGTCATAGTAAATTTTAGTGCTGTCTCTGATTACTTTAACGGACTTCTTTCTGTCTCTACCTTCTTCGTGGAGGAGTTTTCGTGCTGGACCGCAATTGTGGTATACTTAAGCCTTTTGTGAGGTAAACACTTTATGATTCATATAACACCGGCAATCTCCATTAACGACGATTGGTCCATATATATCGTAAACCAATGAAATCAATGTAGGTAGGACTAGTGTGTGGTACGGTTGAAGTTTTGCTTGGTAAAGAGAGGGCTTTGTCGTTAAATCGCTTACATAGCTCATAACAGCGCCTACTTGAAAGCGATACCCTTTCCCTAATTTCGAGGATGACATCATTTGCATAATAGAAATGATAGAACTGACATAGATAAAATCAACTATTCACTATAGTGGCATTATATTCACAGGTAACTATTGCACCAACTCTGTCTCTACAATAGCATATGAAATATGAAGAGTAAAACTTGAAAATTAGTTTTTTTCACTTTTTGTTATGAACATCGAGACAATGATATATGAAATTTGTACTATTTAATGCTGATTTTATAATTCTTTGTGTTACCTCTAGAGTGACACTCAAAGCCAATTACCTATAGAAATATTTTTGTTTTTTTTTTTTTTTTTTTTTTTTTTCCCTCTTCTTTATTTGCAATCTATTTACATAGATAATAATAAGCAAATTTAATCAGAACTTCTTAAATTTAACAGAGTAGTTAAGGTCCATTGAGCTTAACATGCAATTATCATTATCACAGTGTTATTTAAATACTATTTGTTTGACTTATATATATTATTATTATATTTATTATTATTTCTATATTAATTGACAATTGTTGTTTGATTGTATTTAAATTTAACGTTAACTATCAACTTCAATTTATTTTCGAAAGAGTAAAAAATTGGTCGAAATAGTGATCAAACTTTCAGTAACTATAATCTGAAAATAAAAACCGAATCATTTTCCTCTAGTGACGTATAAGAATGGTTCAGCTACTTTCAAAAAATAAAAATTTTGATTATTTTCCCCATACAAAAAAATTATAAAGTAAAAATGGTTGCGTTTTTTTGGTATCCTACCAAAATACGGCATACGGCGCTTAGCAAAATTAACTTGGTAGCATTACTATTTATGTTTATTCATTTTGTTTTGTTCTTATTCGCAATCATTTTATCATTCATTTATAAAATAAATGTAACTTATTGTTCGCGCAATTAATAACTTAAAATTAAAATTGAATTGGAAGGCATTGTGTTTGTGCTGATGGATAACTTTGAAAATGTAATGTAATTCTAATGTTGTTCTTAATAGCTAGAAGCGGACAATGACGCCCTTGAAGTGGAGGATTTACAGGCTATTGTTGAGACCATAGTGATCATGTCCTCTTCATCATCTGGTTTGTCCGAGAGTGTAGTGATCTTTTACAAACGACAATAACCCCAATAACACACAAAATTAAAATTCACCAACTCATGTTTGTAAAACAATTAACAACTTGTATTTACGTTATTTGGCGTTCTCCTTCTTAACTTCTTTGTTTACTTTTTCGTAGGAGAACTTGGTCGCATTGCTATTTTCCATACTTTTCAACTATTTTTTAGACAACTTATCCCCGTTTAGCTTTGCGTGCAATTTTATTCTCGTTAGCGTATGTCGGATAGCATTTGTATAGCGAAAAAACGCAACCTATATTCCAAAGAAAGTATAAAGCAGTTAGTTATAACTTTGCGAATTACTATAAAATATAATTTTGTAAAAAAAATTTGAAAGCAGGTAGTTAAATATGACTGTGTAACAAACAAATCAGAAATATAAACGATTGAAAATTATAAAAAATTAATCTAACCTGATTTTACTAAAGTATAGAATTTTATGAGTGATTGATAACCCAATCACGAAAAGAGGTATCTACCAATAATCACCATATCTCGAAAATGGAGTGTCCAATTTGCCGATTTCTAAGGGGATTGTATATATATTAGCTTTCACATAGTGCCAAAAGATTATGTTAAAAATTTTTATTTTAGAAAAATTTATAAAATATGAAATACTCGTATTTGTGAATTACTATAAAATATAATTTCATGAAAACAATTTAAAAGTAGATAGTTAAAAGTGACAGTGTAACAAACTAATCAGAAATAAAAATTATTGAAAATGATAGGAAGTGAATCTAACCTGATTTTACCAGAGTATGAGTGGTCGGTAACCCAATCACAAAAATAGGTAATCGCCATATTTCGAAAACGGAGTGTATAATCGCATACCAACCTCATCTTTCCGATTTCGAATGGGGTTGCACTAGACATAAGCTTTCACAAAAGCTTATTTAAAAAAAAAATATTTTAAAAAATCTCTTTTTTTTAGAAAAATTGCTAAAATATGAAACGGATAGTGACATCACAGCTTAAGAAAAAAAAAATTAGGGCTTTATACAGGATGGCGCACCAATTGCAATACAATAGAAAATTCAAATAATTATTTCAATATATTATATGCATTTATTTTTCTTTTTTGTATAGATAATTAAATTTTATTTTATATTACTAATCGGTTTTAGAGATGACAAATCGTATGCTATTCACGCATATGCGACACTTGATCAGAAAATTGTTCATTGCGGCCTGAAGAGTTGAAGTCGGGATAGCCTCAATTATTGTTTCAATGGTCTACTTCAATTCAGTGAACTTCCTTGATTTCGTTTTGTGCACTTCTTGC
Organism: Philornis downsi; assembly: GCA_019455685.1. NCBI lineage: Eukaryota > Metazoa > Arthropoda > Insecta > Diptera > Muscidae > Philornis > Philornis downsi. Next base: position 3,128,144 of record JAHXMU010000125.1, read on the forward strand.
CTATATGACCCCATAAAAAAGTCTGGTGCAATCAGGGCAGGTGAACTTAAGGGCCAACGGAAAGTGGAGTTTCTGAATATTAATTTGTTTGGGAATTTTCGTTGGAGCTCTGCCATAATCGGTCTGACTATGTGTACAGTTGCTCCACCTTGCTGGAACCAAATGCTGTTGAAACGGACACGTTTTTGGTGCAGTTCTGGGTAAAAAAACTTCTTTAACATCTTTAAATAACGGTCTTCATTGACAGTTACTGTTACACCATAGCACGATTCGTGCGCCACACTGTGTAGGCGAATGCACAACATTCAAAAATAGAATTCGTTTCAACTATTCTTAGACAAATGTAAAATAAATTAACCTTTTTCCGACCTCAGTTCAATACGTTGGTGGTGAAGACGGCATAAATCCAACTCAATTCATCACTAACTTTTTTGATTGTGTTTTCAAGCAGATTTTAGATCATTTAAATCATTTTTAACTGTGGATTAACCGATTGGTGACCAAGATATTATACTCTTTGTAAAGCAGGTTGTACAGACCGGGAAGCTTTTTTATAGCCAATTGCAATTGGTGACTAATATTTTTGAAATGCAAATATTGACATATAATCAAATTTTGTCTTGCTTTGTTGTTTTATATGCAAGTTTAACATTTTACAAAATGAAAATAAATAGTTTTTACACTTCATCAATGTCAAACACAAAACAGTAGATAGTTAAATATAAGTATATATTAAAATATAAAAAATGTAATAGCAACGTTATTTCAGTGCCTGTTTGCTAAACCATATCGGAATCGGTGGTTGAGAACCTATGATATCTTCAATAATTGGTGCAATTTCTGCGCATGTGCTAAAAGTGAGCTCTTCATATTTGCTGAAAAAATTTATCCGATTTATATTATTGCGGAAGGGGACCTCCCCATCACAATCATTATTTTCGTACCTTTTGATTGATTGAGTCTTGGGCTTTGAACACTATTCCTGTGCCCGTGTATATCCTCACTCTTCTGACGTTTTCTCACATGTCCTTTTTAACAACATCAGTTATCTATTCCTTATAGCATTTCCTCACCTTAAGAGTTGCAATTGGCTGCAGCTTTACCAGCTTTGTAACCATTAATCTGGGTATAAAGGATCAATTTTCGATTTTCAACCGGGCGACACCGCGTAAAATCTGCCAATAGAATTGAAAATGCAAAGTTTTTACTAAAACTGCTAATATTAGCTCCTGATGTATTGAGATTAAAGTTAAGAAAAACAACTATTCTGTCCGTTAAATGCTGAGTTTGTTAAATTAAAGATTTGTTAAGCCTTGAATTACCTACATATACATTTTAATGGTTTATTTTTTAATACGGTTTTGAGGATGTTTACTACGACCTGGAAAGTTCTAAATATCATTATATGTAGGTCTAACAGCTTTTGCAAATAAGTGGATGAGACCAAACTTCGGTAATAGCATTTCATATAAAATAAGGTTTCAAGGAGGCCAAAAGGTTCAGATTTTAAGAAAGTACATTAAACTACTAGTTCGTACAAAAGATCGGCCTTCTGCGATCTAAAATGCGAATTTAGTAAATGAAGTTGAAAATTTCCCTAAGAATATTTTTGTTTGAGAAGAATAGAATTCTAAATTCTTTGCCTGTTTAGAATCGTTCGATGGTATTTTCTTATGTTTCAAACAGCACATGAATATAGAATATAGAAAATACATGAAAAGTGTAGTTATGTCTCCCTCCATTATATGTTAGAGAGACATCTGTCGTTAAATTTAGTACAACTTGGTACATGCTTTCTAAAAATTCCCTAGCATTTAAATTTCTTGTAGTTTACATTCTAATTCGGTTAATTAACGAAAATATATATAGTAAAACTCTGGTATTATAGATCATGCCTATTGTAATATTTTGCAATAACGGACCAAATCAGATGAGTACATTTATCGTCCGCATACAAATGAGCGTATTGACCTCCACCTTTTGATATTTTTCTTTCAATTCTCTGAAGTTTTTGTTAACCTATAGCCCGAAATTGAGAATTGCCAACCATTTTTGAGGCTTTATGCCGATTTGGCAAGAACAATTGGTGTGGTTCGGTAACTGATAAAATGCTCAATTGGGAAAGCTGGACATATTTGTCATGGTCCTTCTGATAACATCAACAAAAATAACCATTTTCAACTGCATATTTTGTCCATCTCATCTACCTCGCACAAAACTATTAGTTTTATTAATATTATAAATTTTTATTAGTATTATAAAATTTGTTTGTTTCAAAACCATCGGTCTGGCAAGGCTGTTAGCTGTTAAATACCTGCCATCTGAAGTATTATTTATTTAGTGAAAGATTTGTCATCTACGAATATGTATTGTTTAACAGCCAACCAGAACGTGTAAAAATAGGTAAAACTTAGTACAAAAGTGGTGATTCAAACGTGGGCTTTCAATCGAACAAAATGTTCTTCAGCGATGAAGCTCATTTCTCACTCGGTGGTTATGTTAACAAGCACAATTGTCGCATATGTGGCTCAGAGAACCCAAAAGTGATTGTGGAAAAGCAATTCCATCCGGAAAGAGTGACTGTTTGGTGCGCATTATGTTCTGGAGGTGTTATTGGGCCGTATTTTTTCGAAAATTATCTCAAAAACATCCACTGCTGCGATCAATCCAAGGGCGGCCATTTAAATTTCATTAAATTTCGTACACAATGACAAGGTCTCAGCATTGTAATGAAATAGAAGTTTCATCGAAGTCATAGCTTTATGTGTGTTTTACTTAACTTATTTGACAAAACACAGTAGAACAATAGGGCATGAACAAATATTTGCCTCTTGAGTGGAAATTTATATATCACGGTTTATTTATTAAATAGAATAATAGAGAACTATCTGTTCGATCAGAATTATGACAAAACTATTATTTCGCTTCTTTGCAATAATATGAAAATTGAAATACAACGCTTTAGAATTTCGTAGATGGTTACACGGTTGGGAGTATGTTTAAATTGGTTGACCTGAAAGAAATCTCTGATTTGATTTGATCATTCCATTGTTATGAATTTATTTAAAATTTTCACATACTTGTGAAATCGTCCAATCAACAGGATGTTCCTTAATTAAATTTCGCGTTCATTATGCCAAAATTGCTACAGAAAAGAAACAGATTTCTTAATTGAAAATTTCAATATTCACATTATTCTAAGTTCATATTTCACAAATGCTCCGCTATCAGCAACGCTTAAGAGAAACAGCTTTTCATTAAAATAAATCTCACCTTAATGACCATCACAACATCACATGTTTCCTTGATCTTAAATGCATCGTAGAACGGAAAGAGGATCATTCTTCATCGTTTGTCTGTTTTTGCCTGGAATACTGTTTGAGACGATGATGCATCACATCCTCACCTCACCTCACGTCACCTCACTTCATGCTATGGCCCCTTTATGCCCGGGAAATTATCACTTGGCTAATCTTAAGGCTTCCTTACTGTGAAGCTGTTTCAACAACGCTGTGGCTGGTTGTTTGTTTATTTGCAGCGCAAAATGTTCCAATGACGAATTGCTTTCATAAATGAATCAACTGGCTGACAGCATAGCTTAAGTCTTGAATAAGTGAATAAGTCAGGCAGTCAGTCGACCGCCGGATGGTCGAAGAGACGAACGATGACTACACACAGATGACATATCGATGCACGGGTATCGCTTTGCACTACGACTACTATACGATAGCTAAGTCGCTGTGGTGTCAGTCAATCTCCTCGGCCGGTCGGTTTGTGGGAAACAATAAAACCGCATGTGCGGTTACGCTGTGTAAATCACCGGACACACCTCCCTGTTGTGTTACGACGTTGACTACGGCCGCGTCGATGATGCACTTAAATGCTCTATTAAATCCTTTTCGAACCATCTGTTCACTATCTGTTGTTGTTGCTGTTACAACAATGGCTTGGAGGTGACCGCAGAACATAACCTTTGAGGGTTAGAAGATCTTTGCACCACTGGCAGATTTCAATCGCTGACCGTTGGTCGTACTTACAGTTAACGTAATTTGGATTAAGTGTAAGTGGATAGATTTAAGTCTTCGGTCTAAAAAGTGGTCTTTCCGTTATGTTTTGCCTTTGTCTTTTCTCTGACTAAAGCAATTCCCAAGATCCAAATCCTAAGATCCCAAGAATCTATTACTAATCTCATCAGCGAGAACGCACACGCCAGCTAAGTTACCTCTCCTCTCTCCAGTGTCTACAAGATGACAGGGGCATGACTGTAGGTGTTAAAAACCCAATCATTATTTTATGGCCATAGGAGGCTGTAAACACTGATGTAAACGGTTGAAATACTAAATGTTGGTGTTTCAAAATGCATTGTTGTTGCTGTGGACAAAGGTACTCGTACTTACCTGTGAGGTGATATGGAATGCAAGTGTTTAAAGGAACAGCCTTCGAATACAATTCAGATAGAAGATCAGTTCTATGAATCCTTGAATGAATTCTCTTCGAATTGCGAATGATACTCGTATGTATGCTCACTACCGAAAGGTGTAATGATAAAGATTATCAAATTCGATAAAATTCTTAAAATACAATAATTTAACAACGATTGTTCAAAATGTTTACATTTATTCCTAATTTTACTATGTTGTACTATTCAACAAAATTTAGATAAACCTTGTATTCATTTAAAATAGTTTGGGGCGTTTCATAGACGATAAAACTGTCGGATAGTGATAGAAAAATAACAATCTATGCACAGGAAGAATATTATTAAAACAAATTAATTACACATTTCATCCGTTAAAGAATGCAGATGTTGAAAACAAAGATTAATTCAGTGTATCATCAATCATTATTATATTTTTATCATATCATTATTATAATGTTGCAATTTATGTGTTTTTTTACTTCTGTATTTATTTTATTTTAACTTCCCTACGTATTCCTACTACTCGTATGCATTTTACAAAATAGTATGCAAAAATTCTTTCTTATACTTAAACGGTATACTAAGTTTGCCATTTCATTCGTAACAGCTGTCCGAAGTTAAATGCCAAGCAAAGAGGAACCCCAACTCTGGACAGGGTTCCCTTAATTTCACTCAGGCAATAAAGTGCTAATCAATCTAAAGATTGATTAGGATGATTCAGTATCAAAAAGGGTATATGCGATTTGTACCCAAGCTGCTTCTTTATCCCAAATAATAAAAATGTAGACTAGTAAGAGCTTCCATATGACCGACCGTGGCGCAATGGTTAGTACACTACACAGGTTACTATCGTTCGCATGATCCCGGGTTTAATTCCTATCATTATTTGAGCGGCGGTCACCTCGACGTGTCTCACGAACATTTCGAGTAGTCTAATAAATGACAAGTGTGGTAAATGTTTCTCAAACTTTAACGTTCGGAATCGTTAAGTTGTAGGTCTCGCTGAGTGAGTCTAAAAATAGAATGCGTGTAAGCTCACTGAATGTGAAAAATTCTCCCACATCTCATTCATGAGACGCAAAGGGATTAGTTTTATAAGCCTCCATGTTACCACAATTGCAGATGCCCTGAATCACAGGTCATTGTAACGGGCAAATACGTATTGTTATTTTTTGTTTTCTTGCTAGAATATTTAATCAAAGTGAAACAAGTTTTAAATTCTATTAAGAACATATTTGATCGATATAAAAAATCTAACAAATTCTATAACGAACTTCGTCCAATTGTTCAGTTCCCCGACTTCATTATAGGTTGTATATTCTCAATGATTGTAAAAATCTATACGAATTTAAACAGTTCCGTTCATAAACTCTCGTTTCCGTTTTATGTACTACCTATATAGAAGTCATACATTTTGAGCTGGAACGCTGAAGTTTTACATAAAATATCTCATAGTGATAGGTTAATAAAGTTTGAAGCAAAATTTGCCCACCAAAACAAATTTGCCTGGGTAAGAACTACAAAAATTGAGATTTCATATTATTTCGATCACTTATATTTGAATTGCAATGCTTTAAGTGGTGCCTCTTTTACTTTTTGTATGAAGTGAAAAAAAAAAAACGAATTTCACGCGTTCATAAAATATGTTACCACTGTTCCAAGTCAACAAAGTCTTGAAATGTGTTATGCCGACTCTTTTTCGTCGAAAATAAACATTTGTCAATGGTTTGCTGATTTTAAACGAGGTCGTATGGTAATGATTTTGAACACGTTGCCAGTCGGAAAAGGTTGGTTGGCAGAAAAATTCTGAAATTATTCTCAATTATCGAAAAGTGAAGTCATCACTTGCTGACATCCTAAAGTTATCAAAAAGCATTGTACTCTCCTGTTTGCGTGAAAATACAAAAATATCAAAATACAAATCACATTCAAATAATTATTGTTTTACTCTGTGCAGCAGCTTAAACTTAGTTTAATGCGCTTTGTGATAATCTGCTAAGTACAAAGGACGTGGCGAATGCTATGCAAAGTAAGCAAAAAACAGCAGTCTGCCGGTACAATTTTGTGGTACAAATCACTGTGCTTCAATAGTTTTGAATGAACTGAAGTTTGAAAAGGATAATGTTGGTTTATATGCGAGCATCTATCATAGTCAATCAAAATAGCTTTGAATGATTGATTCTTGAAAACGTACTACAATGTATGTTACTTATATAGCTCCGTGAATGACAGAAAGTTCCAGGTGTTATTTTCTTATGGTCAAAGGAGATTAAATATTATTTCTGAAGTTTTTTTGTAATGACCTCAAAGCAGAGCTTGCTTTGCAACCATTAGCTGAACTATCAAACGTTTGGCCATCAAACTCAACTTATTACTGATTTTCTACAAAATATCAGTCACTGAAGCTAATTTGAACTTCAACTCGGAAACTGATTTTTTTCGGAATTACATCCAAGCATTTCTCACTTTCTGACACTGCAATAGCCACACATCTATTATAACTGTGATTTGGGCGACAGTTTCACATTGGGACAATGCTTTTTCAAACTGAGATTCGAAATCTTCATTAATCCTTAGAACCCTTTCGACTCACTGGATGCGTGTAAACTGAATGTGAGTTCAATTCATATACGAGTATGATAAATTTTTAATATCGAAATATTTACAAACGAGTAATTGTGATCAATGTATAATAACGGGGTATCCATTTATCGGTTTCAAATAAAACGCACATAAGGCTATGATTTCGATGAAACGTTTTTTTTCATTATTATGCTTGGATGTTGCCATTATGTACGGAATAAAATGTAATTTAAATGGCCGTCTCTATATTGGTTGCAGCAGTTTTCGAAAACTTTTTCGCACATTTCGGAAGGTATTTCCGCGATAACTTGACAAATAATGGTTTTCAAATGCTCCAAGTTTTGGCGATTATCTGCGTAAACACCGTCTTTGACGTAGCTCCACAAGAAAAAATGTCTAATGACGACAAATCACATGATCTTAGTGGTCAATTGACGTCATCAAAATGTGAAATTACCATTTCTGGAAGCTTCTCATGTAATAAAGCCAAAATTGGTAGTGCTGTGTGGCTGTTGGCACCGTCGTGTTGGGACCACATACCGTCCAGTGCATAATCTTTAATTGCAGGCCAAAAAAAGTCGGTTAGTATACGGCCATACTGCAAAATAACATCTCCAGACCATAATGCGCACCAAACAGTTATTTTTTCCGGATGCGAGGGCTTTTTCACAATCACTTCTGGATTCTCCGAGCACCACATGCGAAGATTTTGCTTGTTGACGTAACCACCGAGTGAGAAATGAGTTTCATCGCTGAAGAAAATGTTAGTCGAAAAATCGGCATTGAAAGCCTATTGTTGTAGCGCCCGATCAGCATATCTACGGTATTGTGAATGGCCAGCCGGCTTTAATTGTTGCATGAGTTGGGCTCTATATGGAAGGAGGTGGAAGTCGAAATGCAAAATATGCAATAATAAGTCATAAGATAGGCCCAAATGCCGAAAACGCCGTGGAATCATATTTTTGACAGTACGTACATTGCGATGATGCACAGACCTTACCATATCTGTAAGCCTTCCAGTCTCCTCACATTTTTGTGTAATCTTGCCAATTCTTTGCGTAGTAGGTCGATTATGACGATTATAATCAGCGCGTAATGCACGGAAAGTGCACACGTTTGAACCACCACTTTTGTAGTAAGTTTTAACTATTTTAGTTGTTAAACGAAAAGTAAAAAATTAATCAAAAAACATTGGACAAAATAAAAATAATAAGTACATTTAGTTGAAATAAGTAAAAAAGTAAAATTTGCTGCTAAATTGGCTAAGTTTGGTTAAAAGCCGGTATATCCACCTTTATTTTCAATTATTTTGTTGACTCTTTTTGGCATGCTGGCAATAAGCTTCCTGTAGGTTTCTACTGGTATTTCATACCAAGCTTTTTTTTAACAAAATTCCATAACTGATTGTTATTTTTAAGAACCTCCTTTCCAATTCTTTGTTTGAACTCTCCCCAAAGATTTTCGATTGACTTGGCCGGTCAAGAAGGGCAGCATTATTATCTTAAAACCAATTCTTCATCAACTTAGAAGTATGCTCCGGATCGTTATCCTGCTGGAATGTCCATCTAAGAGGTATACTTCCCACAGCATACTTCAACATTGTATTTTCCAAGATATCTCTGTAGTGGAATCTGGTCATAGTGTCGGTAATTCGATGTATCGGACAAACACTATACCACGAGAAACAACCCCAGACCATAATATTGCCGCCCCCGTGCTTGACCGCTTTCTTTGCAAAGCAAACATGGAATTCCTTGCCCTTAGGGCGTCGAACATTCCGCGCACAGTCGTTTCCAAATACATTAATTTTTTTTGTTTCATCGCTCCTTAAAATGTTTCGCCATCGTTTTTTCTCCGTCTCCTTCGGACCAATTGGATTGACTTTTTGCAAACGTCAACCAAAGGAACTCTTCTGGCTATCCGTCCTGTTACATTTCCAATTTCTGCCGAAATCGCTTTTGAAGACACAAACGGGTCCTTCTTCGCAAGTGTTACAATGCGGATATTTGTTATTTTTTGAAGTTTTTTTTGATCTTCCGCGAGTTTCGACGAGCTTTTCAGGTTTTAAAGCATTTTGTTCAAAAAATAGCGACCGATTCATAGTTTCTGCTATAGAGCGAAGACTTTGGCCACTTTCTCTTAGTCTTGAAACAATTTTTCTCTTCTCCGAAGAACAATGACTTTTTCGACCCAAGGCTGATTTTTTTAACAAAATATTTTGTTATGAATAAACTACAGCTACAGCAGACTGCGACAATATTAAAGAATTGAGCAATGTATTTATTATTTTGACCGAGTACTGAAATCACACCTGAACAAAAACTAACTCATAATGAAAACAACGGGGAAGCCCCACTTTTCTTTTTTACTTTTAAAGGCATTACAGTAGAACTCCAATTATCCGAATCAATTGGGACCGGACCATTTTCGGATAATCAAAAATTCGGATAATTGGATTTTTTCTGAAAAAAGGGGATTTTAAAGTAAAAGAGCTTATTTTTGGCATTGTATGCATTAGTAAAGTAAAAAGAAGTAAAAGTACATAAAAAGAATATATAAAAATAAAAGAATGTACATATGTACATATGAACATTTACGTACAAATACATACATAAAAAAAATTCAGTGTTTCCAAAAGCGATTCGGATAATCAGCGATTCGGTTGATCGGAGTTCGGATAATTGGAGTTCTACTGTACCATATTAAAGTTATTTAAATAAAAACGAATTGCCATGTTCACTTTCCGTTAAAATAACAAAAATTAAACATAAAGCAAAAATAAGCAAGTGTACTTATTTTTTCGACCATATGTGTATAATATGAGGCACTGTTTACGGCAGACCATTTCTCTGCTGACACTAAGTATGTGGAATGTGATATTGCTAAAGATGATCAAAGCCAATATAATCCCAACCAGATCATCATGATAAATTTCCAAAAGCGAAATGCAAACTTTTTAACTCGTCGATGACTACGGACTTTCTTAAGTCATGGTCACCTACTTTCCTAGATCGTTCTCGCTGTAATTAAATCCGATTATAGAAAAATATAAAGTAAATTTGTTAAAAAAAAAAAAAAAACAGAAAAAAGCATGTTAAAGTGTTATTTAACTTTAATCCGCTGTTGCGGTCTACTATAAATAGAATTAATGATATACTATTTTTTTTTTGCCTGACTACGTCACCACACATTAACAAACCATAACTGCATATGTCAAGGTGACATTGACATCTCATGAATATATGTGGGAAATGTCAGTCTGTGTGCTGCTGATGCTGATCATAAACGCTTGCAAATATTCAAATTCAAATGAAAAAAAAAAAAAAAATATTATCGTAAATCACAAACACAAACATAAACTCATATACATACGCACACATTAACTTATGCATATAAGTAGATGAGGGAGAAAAAAAACAGTTATCCTTTCAAAAATGTTCTACGTGAAATATTTGCATTTTTATTGAAAATTAAAATAATTTTCACCGCAGACGTCAATTTAATAAAATATTTAAATTAAAATAGAAAATAATTGACAACAAAATGTTGCCAGCAATAGTAACAACAACAACAAAACGACAATCAGATGCCCATCAACTAAACTCGACACGAGTGCAACAGAAGCAACAGTCTCTAAACGAGCTATGAGAACACTTTAATGATGTTTGTTAATCCATTTATGTGGTGGGGGATGGGACATGACGGGAGTATCCGTCTGACTCTTCAGTATTTGGAGATCTTTCACGCATTTTGTTTTTAGGGGAATTTTAAAAATGTTGATTAGCTTCTATTCCTGAGAATTGGAAAATAATTACAATTCCCAAAAATGTCAAAAAAATATTTCAGCATTTCGATTGACTGTCAGTAATTCGTGTCAGTTTTGATTGGGCAATATTTTTATTTTTCTGCCTACAATGACAACTAATTCCGACATAAAATTGACACACCAATTTTCAAATTATACCCTGTCTGTCTTTTTGTTCGTGTCGACATAATTATTTTTAAACACATACAAGTAAATGCATCTTTTAGAGAAAAAGTGTTATAAATACTCGTATACAAAAGTGCTACATACATAAAAATGATGTACAGAATGTGTACATTATGTGCATACTTTGATTATAATTTATTGACATTTACATATGCACAATTGCACCAGAATATATGAAACGACAGACGTCATGTCACATTCCAAGGATTTAAGTTTGAAACAACTCTTATATTTCATGGAGTTAATAACCCAGCTCAAATTCAAAGAACAATAGTAGACTGAACTAGTACAGACTTAAACATACCTTCCAACAACGCCTTTTTGCGTTGGCGTAAAGTGCGCAGGATGCACAATAAAGGAAGCAAAATTGCAAGATACTGAAAGCCTTTTGCATGGAAATAATAAAGCTAAATTGGTGAGTTTATATGGAGAATAGCCCAAAAGGCGAGGGGTCAATTTTCATTCTCAGAATTCGTTTCATTCTCAGATTCAGATTCGCTCGCCTAATGCGTATTTAATTATAGAAAATTTGGGGCACTTGGATGGAAATTCTAAACCTAGGAATCTGTTAGTTAAATTAAGCAAATTGTCTGAAAGGCATCAGATACAGCGCAGTTACCAGCTCAATTTTCCCGGATTTAAAACTACAGTGGACAAAATCATAGATTACTACAATCTACCAATTACAAGACAAGACTGCATTTCGCCCATTTTGTGTGGAAGATATTAGGAGTTGTGTGGAAAGGAGTTTTTATTCTCAGGCCTAACTGTCCCAAGTATTTGATGTCTAGAGAATTTAGCTGTATTTAGTGCAATTGATTGAAAGAAGAAAACGAAAGTCCTAACAATATTTATCCCACATTAATGAAATTTTGAATTTAGGCAAATCATTCAATTTGTTAGGCAGGTGCCAGGAGGAAGGCGAACACATACAGTCCGTTTGCAATCACCGGCTATGATCTGGCAAAATATTAGACTGTAATATTCAAATAAAACGCCTACTGTTATTTTTGAGACCGATCGGTCATTTTGAGCTTTGTACCGGATTTGTAAAAAGGGCGTGGCTTCGTGGCTTATGACGGCAGCATATACACCAAATCTTACCCGTATATCTCTTATTCTTCATGAGTTACCATCGCTTAAAATGCTAAGACCTGTAGGTGCTGTCACGCATTTATTGGCGCTTTCATTCTTTCATTCATTACGGGGGAGCTAAATTCAGTCAATGAAAACCCTGGGAGGTGTTAAAACAGTTCTGCGTAAGAAATCCTTACACTGTTAACATTCTGAACTTATTTTAATTTTATTATATTAAATTTATTTGTATTATTAAGTTCGCAACTAAGTTCCGCTGTTTGCCAACAGATGGCGCCAGCTATAAGTGCTGGTTGATGCTGCCATAACCTAAACGCCATGAGAAAAGCTTAGGCATTGTATGATTTTGTGCCTAATAATCGTCAAATGTGGGAAGTACTGATTTTTTTCTCTCAATTGAAGAAAACGGCGGTTGAAGCTCATCGAGAGTTTCAAAACGTTTACGGAGATGCTGCTTTAAGTGAAACAGCGTGTCGAAATTGGTTCCGTCGCTTTAAAGACGGTGATTTTGTTGCTGACGATCGTTCGCGTGAAGGAAGACCAAAACCCTTCGAAGACACTGAATTGATGACATTGCTTGATGGAGATCCGTGTGCAAATCAGGTCTATATTAGACGTTACCCGCTAAGCCATTTCCAAGCGATAGCATGCGTTGGAAATGATTCAAAATCAAGGAACTTGGTTTCCTTATGAGTTGAAGGCAAGGAACCTTGAGCGTCGATTTTTCCCCTGTTAACAACTGCTTTAACGACAAAAAAAGGAAGGAGTTTTTTCATCGTATTGTAACGGGTGATAAAAGATTGATTCATTACAGCAATCCAAAGAAAATAAAGTCATGGAGGTTGCCCGGTCATGATTTTACGTCGTCACCTTGGCCGAATATTCAAAGTTATGCTCTGTTTTTGGTAGGACCAAGTCAGTGTTATTTATTACGAGCTGTTGAAACCAAGCGAAACCATCATTGGGCATAGGTATCAACTTCAAGTAATGTGATTGAGCCGATCACTGCGCGAGAAACTCCCAAAATACGCGGAGATGCACGAAAAAGTGATTCTTCAGCATGACAATGCTCGGCCTCACATGGCCAAGCCCGTTAAAACCTACCTGGAAACACTGAAATGGGAAGTCTTAACCCATCCGCCATATACTCCAGATATTGCAGCGTCCGATTATCTCTTGTTCCGTTCGATGGCACAAGGTCTGGCTGACCAGCAGTTATACTCATATAACGACATCAAGGAATGGCTAAATCCGTAAATAGCTCCAAAGGATGAACAGTTGTACCGTGATGAAATTCGAGCTTTGCCAGAAAGATGGGAAAAGTAGTAGCTAGCGATGGGCAATACTTTCCATGAATAATTTGTAAGCATGTTTTCATGATAAAGTTCCATTTTTATAAAAAAAAAACAGCGAGAACTTAGTTGCACACTTAATATAAATGATAGTAAATTTTTTTGTTCTGTGCCAAAATAAAATATTTGAATTTTTGTTTATTTTTTTAAATAAATCTTTTGACGGTAATGAATGAATGGCCGTTATGGGAACTAAAACATTTTTTTTTTGTATTCTATTTCGGAAAAAAGTTGAACTATGTGATATTTTTGATAGTGCCTTTCCAAAGTATCCTTTTAAAAGTCTGCAAAGGCTTACTGATATGTTTTCGTGTCAATTTTAAGAATTGCTAATTTTCACTTCCTTTATTTTCAAAATTTTGCATTTTTGTTGGTAAGAATATTTTGAATAAATAGGCATTCCCATTTCATATAAAGTCTTTATTTCCAACTTTGGATTTTTTGGAAACTTGTTGTAAAATATAAAATTAAAAATTAAAAAGTTGCTTTCAGGGATTTTAGCTATGAAAGGATGAACTTTGAACTTGACATGGTATGGTATTGCACAGGCTATCAGTTGGAACCATTATTAGTGTACAATAATAATAAAATACTTTTAAAAATTTGTATAATTTTCCACGATTTTTAACGATTTTTTTAACATTCCGGTGGTCATAGATCAGAAGCCAGAGGCGTCATAGGTCAAAATGTCTGCATATGTATATCATTCGTTTATCAGTTCAACTTTTATGTCGCATTCGTTTTCTGCTTGGTTAATTTTATGCATCCCTTAAAATAATATTGGCGGTCAGAAAAATGTAAACAAATTGTTTGATCTTCCTCTCCGCTTCGAACTGAAATCCACTTTGCCATCTTATCCTACACTTTTTGGTTTGGGGTCTAATGAAATCTTAAATTGCCGTAGGAACAGTTTATATACATTTGTTTCAAGATTTGTTTTCTTTTGTTAAACCCCATTCACCCCTCTTTTCCCACAATCAACTAAGCCCTCCATATATAAATATTTAGAAACGTTTTAAAAACCATTTGATACGAATTGTGTAGTAGCCCATGGATTTCGGCATTACAGTATTTTGTTTTATCATTAAATTATTATAATATGGTATTGCAATAAATGTTTAAACGTTCATTTACAATTTGCCTGTACGTAAATATGTGAAATATTAATTATAAAATATGTTTACCTATCGAAAATATGAAACTTCGCTTTCCGACTCAATTACAATATAGTGGATAGAATTCAATGTGTGGATGCGTAAACATTGAATTCCGGATGCAGATTTTCACTTAAAATGTTTAAATAATCAAATATTTACATAAGAGTTTTATAAAATGCAGAGAATGCAGGACAGATTCCGTGTTATCAACGGTGATCATCACCGTGCTGCACCCTTCATCATGTACACACAAATATTGAATTCTATTCGGTTGTTGTGTATGAACAAAAATATGAACATTTATATGCAATTCATTACGTGAAAGCAGTAGCAGCGACAGCAGAGCAAAACTTAACATTTAATAGAGTTTGGGTACATGAACGTAACCGAATATTTAGTTAAAATAATACGGGATTATCCATTTAGTGGTTTCAAAACCGCCGGTCTGGTAAGGCTGCCAGCTGTTAAATACCTGTCATCTGAAGTGTTATTTATTTAGTTAAAGGTTTACGAATATGGATCGTTTAACAACCGAAGAACGCATAAAAATAGATAAAACTTATAACAAAAGTGATGATTCAAACGTAAGCACTTTTCGTGCATTACGGGATAATTGTCGTCGTCATAATAGATCTACTGTGCAAGGAATTGGCAAGGTTATAAAGAAATTTGAAGAAACTGAAAACATTATAGAAGTGGTTAGGTCTGTACATCATCACAATGTATGCACTGCCGAAAATACGGCTTCTGTTAGCGGAAGTATGGCGGATAATCCGAATTTCAGTTCAAAGCGCTATGGCCGTATGATAACCGACTTATTTTGCCTGCAATTAAAGATTATGAACTGGACGATATGCGGTTCCAACAAGTCGACGGCATGAGCCATACAACACGGCCGAATTTAACTTTATTGCATGAAAAGTTTCCAGAAAGCGTAATTTCACGTTTTGGCGACGTCAATTGGCCGCCAATCGTTTTTGACGACCGTGTTTACGCGCATAATCTCCAAAGCATTTGAGCATTTGGAAACTAGCATTTGCCAAGTTATCGTAGAGATACCGCTCAAAATGTGCCAAAAAGTGGTCGAAAACTAACTCAAAAGGATCCGCTGCTGCGACCAATTTAAATGACATTCATATTTCGTACATAATAGCAAGATCTAAGCATTATCTATATATATAAAAATCAATTGCTGTGCGTTAGTCTCGCTAAAGCTCGAGAACGGTTGGACCGATTTGGCTCATTTTGGTCTTAAATTATTGGTAGAGTATTCCGGAAGGTTTAAAAGTTTTTATTTGAAGTGGTAGATGGCGTTGGAGATGAGATTTTTGCAATTAATTTTTTTTTTACCACATTAACATTGAATCTTTGAAGGCAAAACGACGTTTGCCGGGTCAGCTAGTAATGAAATAAAAATTTCATCGAAATCATAGCTTCATGTGTGTTTTATTTATTTTATTTATATATTATATATTTTTATATATTTATTTATAACTTTACTTTTGAACTCGAAATATGGATAACCCGGTACTTAAGTCGAAACGAGATATAAATTTCACTGCCATTAGTAGAATATGTTTGTAACGAAAGAATTTGTTCTACAATGGATAAATTGATACTTAAGTGAATACGTCATTTTTGAAGTATTTTCCATATTAATATTTAAAGTCGGCCAAACACAAAATATAACATTTGTTAAAACAATGTTGTCTACAGGATCTGTCTATCTGCTGCAGAAATATTGTGAATGTTGCAAAAGGTCTTGGGCGAATAGTGGCATTAACAGTTTAAACAGAGACGAGATTCATTCTAAGACGATTAACGGATCGGACGACCATCAATCTCTGCATTTGATACTAACAACCAATGATTGAAATCGTGCATCGATATGGCGTTAATCGATTTGACGTCCAACTTTCGAAAAATTTGAGTAAAATATATCTGTCCTTTTCAAAAAGTTTACTCTATCTGTATTTGGTTTTGAGAAAGAATAAGTAGAAAATTTGGTTGAAATCTGATGAATATAACCCCATGAACATTAGATCCACATTAATTTTGTGTCTTTTTATGTTTTGGGAAAAATTGGCGCAACGCATTTTTAATTTTTTTAATAACATTTTGAGATTGGGTTTTCTCGCCTTTTACTATTTATTAATCTTTTGAGAAATAATTCCAAGCGTTTAACCTTCATAGCTGAAAATGGATGATCATTTCTTATTTTTAAAGTGTAAAATATATGTGATCTATTGATTTCCTATATTCTCGAAGAACACATTAGTGGGATGACAATGCAACCTGTGGCTAAGCATTTCTAAAATGTTCTGTTTGTACATCTTTGCATATTTTCGGGTTTTGGTATAAACCATCCATTTGAAAAACATCAATTCAGAAATCCAATTTGAGAATCTCTAATGAATGTGATTTTGTTATGTAGATTTTCACGTCGTAGCGTTCTCACTACATGAACAAAATGTGTCCATAGAATGTCCTTCGTGTCATTGTTGCAACAATAAAATGGAGTAAACAACATGACAACACAAGCAACAACTTTAACAACCGGCAACAACATTAAGCGTGACGACAGTCCACAACAACATTCACGTTTAACTCGAATAGCACAGGCGAAAACGGTGATATTCTCCCTCTCACCACCAGTGGAAATAATTTCAGTACATTCCATTCCATGCATTCGATGAAACATAAAATTTTATTTGAATTTTTATGCTCACACAGTTAATCGATGTAATCAAAGACATGTTTTTTTTTTTGTTTTTTTGTTCATGTACTTGGTTATATTTCTGTAGGCGGTTCGTTTACTAACTACTGTATAGCGTAGAAAAAAAGATAGGATTTTAAGAGTTGGAAAAATCATCGGATTCAGTGATCAAATGATTGTTTTTGAAACTGAGAACAAAGGATGGAATAAAATTAGATATTCTTTGCTTACAATAAAATAGCTGATTTTAAAAATGGTTCCTTACAAAGAGGGAATGGCAGAGAGTAAATTTAGTAATAACTGTTTCATTTCAATTGAAAATGTATTATTTCGACTTCACTGTCTGGTTCAAGACCATTTTTCTGTCAACAACTATTTATTGTTGTCAAAAGAATTCATTGTGCAAAATCTTCTGATTGCTTACATCTGACAAATAAGAAGACTTACTCTCCGGAACGAACAACATTTACTAACCGTTTGCAATTTCTGAAAATGGCGCTATATTTGCAAGTTTGTCGTTCCAGTACTACTTACAACCTTTTGTCTATTTTTGTATTGTGTTATCCATTTAGTGATTTCAAAATCGCCGGTTTTTCAAAGCTATCAGCTGTTAAATAAATGAACGATTTGCCATTTACGAATATGGATCGTTTCACAACCGAAGAAAGCGTAAAATAGTAAAAACTTACTACAAAAGTGGCGGTTCCAAAGTGGACATTCCATCGAACACAATTTTTTTCAGCAATGAAGCTCATTTCTCACTCAGTGGTTACGTCAACAAGCAAAATTGTCGTAAATGGGGCTCGGAAAATCTAGAAGTGACTGTGGAAAGGCCATTTCATCCAGAAAAAGTGTCTGTTTAGTACGCATGATGGTCCGTCGTTGGGCCGAATTTGTTCGAAAACTACTTTAAAAGGATCCACTGGTGCAAGCAATCCAGAGGCGTTCATTTAAATGACATTGTATTTCGTACATAATGGAAAGGTCCAAACATTATAATGCAATAAAAGTTTAATCGAAATCATAGCTTTAAGTGTGCTTTATTCAAGTTTACCTGAAAGCGAAACCGGATGACCCTATACTTTTCTTGTGAGTACTTTGTATCAATAAAAATAATGTGTTTCATTATTCGGAAGGCCATTCTAATGAATATTGTGATTAATTATGTACTTTTATTTGCAGCGTGGTTATCATACCACCCTTGTGTACAGTCATATGCATAGACATACTTATCTACCAACATATATTTTGCTGCAGGTTTTAATACAAACAACATTAAATTAACAACAAATAAAAAAAAAAGCTGAATTTTTTAAACAAATATGTTGTAGCCAAAATAAATACTCGCACACACATAGACAGATCAACACGGAGTGTACTGTAAACGATGTTTTTTTCGCCAAATATTTATGATAATTAGTTGTAGCCATCATATGTAGGATATAATATTCATTTGACCAGAAATTATGAAGCATTGAATAGGGTTATTCACTCCGAAGGAGCAGTATTTGCTTGGTAAACCTTAATATACATATAAATGATATCTTTTATTTTTCACTCAAACATGTCAATGTCAGTATTTGATTCTTGCAGTATTTGGGAGTTTGTACAATAACTTGAGACATCATCCTGTCATGTCACAGACTAAGTGTCGTTTATCACCTTTACAATGCGCATTTCGGTGATATCAGCCTTTTATCTGCGTCTGAGCTCTATCCTGTCATGTTATTTACTTGTTCCAACAAATTCTCCGACATGTTGGTATTTTTAATATTTCTGTGAAATATATAGACGCAAAATGCGAATATTTTTTGTAAAACCCATCGTAGGATGAGGGGTATATGAACTTTGTCGTCTGGTTGGTAACAATTAGACATACTCCCCTGAAACCCCACTAAGTAAGCATAGTTGTGAATTTTTCGTTTTCAAATAAAGTTAAATAAAACGCACTTAAAGCTGTGATTTCGATGAAACTTTTATTTCATTATAACGTTTGGACCATTCCATTATGTACAAAATACAATGTTATTCATTTTTTTATTTATTAGATGAAATCATCCCGATTTCACCGATTCACATACCTTAAAAATAGTGTACGAGTATAGTTCCTATGTAAGATCGAAGTTGGAATATGTCCCAATTGCTTAAAGTCCCCTTTGCCAAGTCAATATATTACGCATAGAAAGGTTTTTCTAAAATTTGCTCTCTTCTCAATTAACTTTGGTGATTTTGTGCCTCCTTATGTTTCCAGATGCTGGTTACTGAGCTTACAGCCATTGCAATATCGCCGTATTTATTATACCTTGTTATTTGTATTCGATATAATAGCCGGTATAATTGGTTGTTCCGAATTATTGTCGCTTATACCATTTTATGTTCCGCCGAGAACACTTAGATATCACTATGCCCAGCATAGTGCTTTGAATCGCGGATTTATTGAATTCAATATCCTTAATGGGATTGCAAGAAAAAAAATACCAAATGCAACACCAAGAGATTTGTATGTCTAAACTGTTCCTTTTTAGATATTCAAAATAAAATAATTTACATACTTACATAACTTTCTTGAAATATGGTATGTAAACTCTTGTCCATAGACCTAAATAAGTGAAATGAAAATTTAAACCTTTTTGAATTGGTTGCAATGGAACCCAATGACACCTCCAGACCATAATGTGCGCCAAACAGTGACTTTTTCCGGATGCCATGGCATTTTCAATATCACTTCGGGGTTCTTCGAGCCCCATATGCGACAATTTTGCTTGTTGACGTAACCACCGAGTGAGAAATTAGTTTCATCGCTGAAGAAAATTTTGTTTGATTGAAAGCCATCATTTGAATCACTACTATTGTAGTAAGTTTTAACTATTTTTACGCCTTCTTTGTTGTTGAACGACCCTTATTCGTAAATAGCAAACTTTTCACTCACCGAATATCACTTCAGAATATAGGTATTGAGAAGCTGACAGCCTTGCCAGACTTCTAAATGGATAACCCATACTTCCGTGTTCAAAAGTAACACTATTTTTCAATTCAAATCAAGCGGGTATATCAAATCTCAATAATATTTTTTCCAAGTTGGTGGCACTATGACAGATATCTGTGCCAAGTTTCATTCTATATCATAAATTTCTTTAGTGTTTGAGCTATGCTTGGTTTTGTACGCTCTTTAAATCTCGATTGGTTCCGTCGAAGTAATAATTTTCGTTGGATCTATGCTTATGATGCGAAAACAGCTGACCAATGGAATTAATATTGAGCCACCGATGAAGTAAGACTGAAAAGATCGCGTCAGACACGCTAGCAACTAAAGTTTATGAAAGTTTTCTTCGATTATTGTGGTATTGTGCATTATGTGTATCTTTCGCCGGCCGAACTGTCAATAAGGAATATTACCTGAGTGTTATGCGTCGCAAAAATAGGCCAGTTTTATGGGCAGACAACGCCTGGTTTCTACAACGCGAAAATGCACCCTCCCACACTACATTGGCCCTAATATCGCTCCACAACCACCGTATTCACCATATTGAATACCATGTGACTTCTGGCTATTACCTGAACTATAAAAAAAAAAGCTACGAGAATACCATTTTGAGTCTATTAAATAGAGGTAACCGAAGGCCGGAAGTTGATTATCTGGCATGCTTCGAGAATTGGAAACAACGGTGGCTTAAGTTTACTGTGCCCGGAGGGGATATTTTGAAATAGACGAAATCACTTTGGACGAATCAATAAAGATCGAAAAAAATTTTAAGCACATATGGGTCCGAACTAGGGGAGTGAAATTTGACATAAAAATATTTTATGAACAGACCAAGTTCGAAATCTGGGAAATCAAGAAAAACTTGTTTATGTAAGGACTGAACAAAACCCCAGAAAAATTAATTGCTTTCAGAATTTTTTCTACAATTTTAAATTTTATTCCCTAACTAAAAGCAATGGACGGTGGAGTAGTACTAGAAAAAATGACTCAAGTCCTACACTTTCTTTAATTGTGGACGTAGGGTTTTGAAAGCACTACAAAAGACTTAATTCCATTGAGAAGAGGGTATTTACGATACGCTCATTTATGTGGCGATGGATCGGCACATATTAGTTGGTGTTACGAATGGATGAAATAGTTTCAGTAGAGAAAAAAATGGCGGTACAAGAAGTGAACAAAGTTTGGGAATTGTAGGCATTTTCACAGATTAAAACTTTTCCATTTGTTCACTTCTTGAAAGCAATATATGTATAAAGGGTCATGGTTTCGAAACCTCCGGTCTGGCAAGGCTGTCAACTGTAGTATTATAAATTAGTGAAAGGTTTGCCACTTACGAAGAATGTGTAAAAATAGTGAAAACTTACTACAAAAGTGGTGATTCAAAGGTTGAGATAAACTGTGATAATTTCGGACCAAAATACTTAAAAGTTTCATAGTCACGACTTAGTCCTATTAAAGCACTACTTGTATAGGAGGACGGTTCCAAAACTGGAAGACCTGACGTATAGATGGTACCAGTTGTTTGAAAAAAATATTTTTGGTGAAAAGTGGCAATCTTAAAAAACATATACATGTATTTTAAGTTTCAAGGCGCCACGTTATTTAATATTTTTATTTGAGCCATTAAAAGTAAACGATCTCAGTGAATTTGTCAATATCAAAAAAATTTGTCACCATTTTGTATATTGAACTGCCATTTGAAAGGTCTCAGTCAACCAATATTAAAACCAAGCTACATTCTACTTTGGGGGAGTGTGCTCCTTCCTTTAGGACTGTAAAATATTTGGTAGCAGAGTTTAAATGAGGCCGTACCAATTGAGGTGTCTGCGCCAGACACGGTTAAGAAATCCACAAAATGGTATTGAGTGATCATCGGCTGAAGGTATACATTGTATATTGACCGAAGATTTAAAGATGAAAAAGCTGCATGCAAGATGGGTGCCGCGCTTGCTTTCAATAGAGCAAAAACAGAGTCGTGAACATATTGCAGTAGAGTTTTTGGCAACGTTTTACCGCAATAAAGCCGAATTATTGAGTCTATTTATAACCATGGATGAGATGTGAGTCCACCACTTTACAAAGGAACAGTGAAAGCAGTGGACTGGAATGGAAGAATCGTGTCCAAAGAAGGCAAGGACGGTTCCATCTGTAGATAAAGTCGTGGCGTCTGTTGGAAAAATGGTTGCATTTGGCGAAAAAGAAAGTGTTGTTTCATCAAGACAATGCTCCAGTTCGCATATGCATTATTGCTATGGCCAAAATTAAATTTAAAGTTGGAATTGCTTCATCACGCACCTAATTCGCCAGATTTATCTTTTCCGGTTTATTTTCTATATCCAAACTTGAAAAAATGACTTTGCTAACAATGAAGAGGTGGAGTCTGCGGTTGATGGCTATTTTAAGAAGTTTGGCAGTTCCTGTTATAAACAGGGTATAGAAGTTATCGAATATCGCTGGAAAAAGTGTATCGAGCTTTTAGGAGATTATGTTGGAAAATAAAGAAAAATTTTCCCAACCTTTTGTGTCTTCTTTGTTGGGTCGCCTAGTTTAAGGACCGCCCTTGCAGTGCCATAAACACCAATGTTGTGTGTTTAAAGACAGGTATAGACAAAATAAAACATATTCCCAGGCATCCCACATTGAGTGAGCTACCTATATTTTATGTTTGGATGTACTTCAAGGAACTTACTGTATAATAACCATACAGAACATAAGTTAAGAATTTAGAAATTGAATACCCGTCGATTGGTCGAGTGCTCGAAGAGGTCGTCTTTACATCGAGGTAACCAATTATCAGAAAAAAATAATATCTCTGTTGGCTCTCGAACGAACTCCTGATCATACGAATAATATTTGCGTGTACCCTGATTCTACAGTTGGCCGCAACATGATAATTAGCCACAATCTCTAAATAAAAATGTGTTACAAATTAACTACTATATTTGGCTATATTTTAACGGTGTTTGTAATATTTTAGTCAATTCGAACGCACTTTTCTGCTCCGTCTCCGGTGGATTATGATGGCGCCTCAACTTTTTTGTCCAATGTAACGAATAACACTTGATGCTTAGTATTTAATAGCGGGCTTGTATAGGTTGTGTGAACTATATTGAAAGTTTTGGTCTTAAAACTTGGACTTATCAACGTGTTTTAGAATAGTTTGGCAACCAACATTAACATCTGAAAGCACGATTTAGATTTTCCAACGAAAATGACCTTGATTCGAAAATGAAAAATCGTTTTCCTTTTCCTTACACGTACTTTGGATAAGAAGGGTGCTTGAAGAGTAAACAATTGCAAAATGCAAACACACTCAAACATTCACAAATCCATATACTCACGGCAGCAGCAAATACGATGGCATCCAACGATGGCACTGGCAAAGGAGCTGCTTTTCAAATTTAACAGAACGATTTCCGGTGCACAAAATGTCTCTGCCCTTTTTTGCGAAGCGGAATAAATCGACTCGTTCCATATGTGATGTTCTGATGTGTTCTGCGCTTAACAGACCCATCATTGAGAGTGCAATTTTATTAACTTCGTTTTGCTTCCTCCTTTTTTGTCGATATTTTTTACAAATGAAGAAAAAAAGAGAGCAAGATAATAACGTACACTTGTACGAGTAGACGATATCACTACAAACAAATACAGACACACACACAGAAATACCCACATAAGAGCCTTTGCACGAGATGCAGTTGATTGTCAGAAATTGTTTACAATACAATTCGATTCGTTGATTCGTTTATGGATTCATTTCGAATTCTGCAATAATTTCGTAGATTTCTCTTTAAGGTTTATTCAAGTCAATGATGAGATTTCGAATGTAGTTATTAAGAGATACAGTTTAATAAGAAAAATTGCCAGGCGACTGTATTGATTACTATCTCAGTTGCCTGCTGATTACACAGCTGAATAAAATTTGAATTTTGGGAGTTTAAAGTCAGTTTCCAATACATCAAAAATGTGCAGAATTCGACATTATCTTCAGAATTTTTAGTTTGGCTTATAATTTTGAAGTATTCACTGTCAAAAGTTTGAAAAATTCCAGATTTTTGCGTGTTTAATACGAATCCATTTTGACACTGAAAATTTGGATAATGTAAAAGGTATATTTTGGTTTCTAATGACGATTGTTACACGATAATGCTCTATGGAAAATTAATGAATGGAGATCATGTTTGAGGCTCATATTTAGCGACACTATTAAAACTTCAAGACTAAATTAAAATGAACTGAGGTCTAGAAGTTTTAAAAATTTTAGAGCATCTGCGGTGGATACCTGTTGTTCAATTCAAAAAACAAACAAAATCTTTAAATAGCTGTGGTGTAAATTCATAAAATGAATTATTTAAAGCATTTTTTATCTTTCGTCTTTTTTCTGCCAAGTAACGAAACAACGCCGTATTTCAATTCTGATTAGGGAACAAAACTGCATAAAACTGTGCTTTCGTTATATGTTTTGCTTTCATTATACACCGATATAGAAACGGAATCAATGTAGATTTCTAATTTAGTTTTGGATAAGGAACGAATAAATGTATAAAGAAAATTATTGTTTCGAATATGATCAAAAACAAATTTCTAATAAACTTTTAAATAAATCTACAATATCAAAACCGAAATGAAATTACACTTTCATAAACTTCCGTGTTACATATCAAATACGACAATTATAAATGCTATCGTTGTGACGTATTTTCGAATAATGTTTTCTAAAACGATGTCATGTTCCAGTTAGATTTTGATGTCGTTATAAAAGTGATGTTTCGAGGAGTGTTACAAATATTATTTCATTTCGTAACAATACAACACCGTTTGTTGAAGAAACTGTTAGTCCACAAAAGAAAATATAATTTATTTCTTTTAGCCACAACAAAATGTTCTCTAGAAAAATCTTATCATTCTTCTTTGAAGGTAATTTCGATTTAATTTTGTCCTGGATTCCTAATGTCCAGATGACATAAAATAGAGCAGAGCCACTAATTTTTTGAAAGAATAAAATTTTTTTTTAGTTTGCGTAACCCTTTTATATGTTTTGCATTCACCAGTAGATTTTATATAAATCAGTACTAGTGCTATTAAAAATAGTACGTTTGATATTCCTAATTGCAGTGTAATAATTTTCCATTGCAATTGCTTGAGTCAGTGATAATGATTTTCATTCTTTGCCGATAATAGTTGCCAATGAGGTTACATTACCAATGAATATGTGGAAAATTTTCCTTCCTTATAAAGAAATTAATACAGCGTAAAAATAGGAAGATTTACAAAGCAACAGATATTCCACAATCCAACAATTAAGTTCTGGAGCAACAAATTTCGAAGCTTGTCAATAAAAAAAAAACAACAAAACTAAATTACTTGTATGCCATAGGAGGTGGTAAAGAGGTTGAGCGCATTTCCATTTTCAGACTTACTGTATAATAGCATTTCAGAACATACGAGTACTAGCCTACCTAACAAAGAAGACGCAAAAAAGTTGAGAAACATTTTCTTTATTTTTGAACATTTGAACATAATCTCCGTTTAGCTCGATACACTTTTTCCAGTAATATTCAATAGCTTATATACCCTGTTTATAGCAAGAACTCTCAAAGTTCTTCAAATAACCATCAACCGCTGACTCCATCTCTTCATTGTTGACAAATCTTTTACCATCGAGTCAGTTTTCCAAGTTTGAATATAGAAAATAGTCCGAGGGAGCTAAATCTGGCAAATAAGCTGCCTGATGGAGCAATTCGAAATTTAATTCATTAATTTTGGCCATGGCTGTAGAGCATATGCGAACTAGAACATTGTCTTGATGAGGCAACACTTTCTTTTCTTTCTGCTTTTCTGCTTTCTGAAGATAATCAATAAAAATAAACCCATGTGTATCCCAAAAAGCAGACGCCATGACCTTGCCTGCAGATGGAACCGTCTTCGCCTCTTTTGGCCATGATTCTTCTATTCCAGTTCACTGCTTTGACTGTTCCTTTGTCTAGGGATGTGAAGTGGTGGACCCACATCTAATCCATGGTTATAAATCGAAGCAAAATTTCGGCTTTATTGCGGCGAAACGCCGCCAAACACCCTACTGAAACATCTTCACAACGCTGTTTTTATTCTATAGATAGCAAGCGCGGCACCCATCCTAGGCGCAGCTTTCTCATCTTCAAATTTTTTTATACGATGTTATGTTTTATAAATGTCTATTATTTGAGCTAGCTTGCTCACATTTAGAAGACGATGATCCAATACCATTTTGTGGATTTTCTTAACCGTCTCTGACGTGGACACCTCAATTTATCAACCACTACGGTGTTCGTCTTGGCAGCAAGTACGATCTCGCTTAATATAGTCTATTATAGTATATAATATAGTTTATTATAGTCGTAAACGAAGAAGCGGATTGTCCCAGAGTAGAATGTAGCTCAGCTTTAATATTGGTTGGACTGAAACCTTTCAAATGGGAATATTTTTATTTATTGCAAAATGTCGAAGAGCTTCTGGTATGAATTTTGAGCTAATATTGAAGTGCGTGTCAAGAAATTAGATTTTTCATAAATGTGTTCGTATTTTGCATTAAAGCTATTGTTATTACACAATTTTGATGTAGTTATTTTGCCAACTAGCCTCTATAATGCCATGCGGCGCTGAGGCGTAATTTGTATGATATAATAAATTAAATAAAAAAAAATGTTGAATTACATAATGGTGACCAATTTGCTGATGTTGACAAATTCACTGAGATCGTTTAATTGTAATGGCTCAAATAAAAATACTAAACAATGTACGGCCTTGAAACTTAAAACATATGTTTGATAAGGTTGCTACTTTTCACCAAAATATTTTTTTTTTTAACTACTGTGAGTGGTTGGCTAGTTTTGGGACCGCCTTAGTAAGTCTGAGAACCATTTACCGAACTTAGTGATCACACGGTAGTTCAAAGAGCTCGTTT
Organism: Philornis downsi; assembly: GCA_019455685.1. NCBI lineage: Eukaryota > Metazoa > Arthropoda > Insecta > Diptera > Muscidae > Philornis > Philornis downsi. The sequence goes on from JAHXMU010000125.1 coordinate 3,155,384, forward strand.
GCCCATTCAGGTGACCCCCACTCATAGAAAGACAAATTCTGTATCGGGGTTTAAATCCACGATCATATACAAGATAGTCACATACTCGTATACTAACCATTATGTCACGGTCGATCAATTTGGATATTAATACAAATGTGTTATAGTTTGTAAACCAGGGAATTTTTTTTTATTAATAGCAAAATCTTTTTATCAGTTGCCGCTGTTAATATTTTTCTATCTTAAGGTATTGCAAATTTCATAATTTTAATTATTTCAAACAATTTTTTTAATGGCTATGAAATTTTGCCTTGTATGAACGATTATTTGTTAACCAACCATTAAATGTATGACTATAAAATTCCATTCTAAAATAATAGATCTTATCACTGTGAATCTAATAGGACTACGCGTTTCGACTAGAACTTATCTGGCCGTCGGAACAAACGCAATAAATCATTGCCTTTAAATCGCCTCTTAGTCGGACATAAACACTTCAGCAGGTTCACAAGGAGGAGTGCAGATGTAAATAATGTGGAAGGATGCCTTGGATGCCGGACGAAGTGGTGATCGGTTGCCTGGTTGGTCGCTGAGATAAATAGATGGGGATGGACGGATGGCCGCATGACTAAGTAAATGACTACCAAAACAAATGATGGACAGGTAAAAGGAGATGAATACGTCAGCAAAAAAACAGAAATCACTAAGACGAAACAAATTCGTAATGAATCGCCTGGGAGTGCTTTGGATGGGAGTGTGAGACTGCATCTTTGCAAGATGCCACAAGATAAAGCCTAAAACTCAACGCCAACCATGATGACGATGATGTGGAACAAGAGGAATTGGTGGAGGCCATAAAAAAGAAACTAATAAAAATCATTGCAGTCACTACTGAAACTGAAAATGACGCTGGAACCGTAACCGCTGATGGTATTTCACAATTAGAGGGCGGGCAGGAAGCCGCTGAGAAACACAAATGCCTCGAAATTGTTACTCGTCTTTTGCTCCGGCAAAGGAAGAATAATTTATCACAATGAGAATGAGCGTACGGATGAATAAATGAACAAATACTCGTGCACAAATACATCAAACACACACCACTGTAGAGATACTCGTGTTCATAAACTTGAAGACATTCAACGATTTACGTGCCGCCGAGCAGAAGCTGTTAAATAAATACCCACATGTGTGTATGTATTTCAAATTTACCATATCCTATATACGTACGTGTGTATGCATGTATGCAAGCATGTAAGACTTTATTTATAGTATATAATAAGAGACGAGATGCTTGCTTAGATACTTGGTGGTATCACTCATATCAAGCATCTCACCTTTATGGCTGTTAACTTTTCATTTAGCGTTAAAAGTTTAGTAGAGTTCTTTCACTTCCGTTGGCCGTGGTTGGATAACTAACGATTTGTGAAATATGCACATTCCTGCAAAGCGATTAGTGTAGTAATTTCAAATTAACCTAGTATACAACAGCTTATCATTTTAACATGTGGCAAAAGAAAATGTATTACGATTAAATATGAATATTTTCTGTTGGAATGTCCTGAAATTATGCATTATGCACTATCGAGCGACGCAAAGCGTGTACATAGACAGGGATTAACGAAGGAATTGCTAACGATATGCTTATTTCATTCCACACTGCCCTTATTAAAATGCCCTTGCTCTTGATCATTCATAAAATAATGTCCTTTTATATTTAATAAATATTTTTTGCAAACATTGATTCATTGTGTAAAACTGAATAGCAATATTTTTTATTTCTAAATAGAATTTGTAAAATTTTTTTATAAAAAGTAAACTTGCATTATGATAATAATAGTAGAGAGATCGATTAAGGGGCATTGTACATATATGTATATATATATATATACAGGGTGGGCCATATGAGTGTTGGCGATTTAATGCCATGTTGTTTAATGGATATGTTGTTCGCTGCGCCGCTTCATGGAAATTTAGTCGCCATGGAGCCGTACACGGGAGTGCAGCGTGCATTTTGTGTCCGAGCGTATTACGAAAACAATAAATCAGCAACGTGATTTTTAGTGATGAGGCCAATTTTCACCTTAATGGCCATGTGAACAAGCAAAATTGTCGGTTCTGGTCCGAGACTAATCCCCGACGCTTGCATGAACGTCCACTACACAGCCCTAAGCTTGTCGTGTGGGCTGGGATAACGTCAACCGGTATTATTGGACCATACTTTTTTGAGGACGAAAGAGGGCATGCGATGACGGTTAGAGCGAACAATTATTGCAACATGCTAGCAGACTTTTTGGTGCCAGCTTTGCAAGAACTTCAAGGCAATACATCGAGGATGTGGTTTCAACAGGATGGGGCCACATGTCATACGGCTAGGGTATCCATAGAGCTGCTGAAAAATGTTTTTCCTGGAAAACTCATTTCGAAAAGGGGGGATATTGAATGGCCCCCACGTAGCCCCGATCTCTCTCCATGCGATTATTTTCTATGGGGCTACCTGAAATCGGTAGTCTACGAGAATAATCCGACCAATTTAGAGCAGTTGAAGAGGAACATTATTCAGGAAAGTAACAAAATACCGAGAACAACTTTTCAACGAGTTTTCCAAAATTTGCGACTTCGGTTCCAAGAGTGTCAAGCAGCCGAGGGAAGCCATTTGGACAACATTATTTTTAGTTCTTTTTTAATTGAATATTTAAACCGCCAACACCCTTATGGCCCACCCTGTATATATATATCTATATACATTTATATATCTATATACATATAGGTATATAAGAATTGTTATTGTTCACTAGTGTTTATTATAGTGAAATATAATGTCTGTAAATAAATAAGCATTAAAAGGAAGACTTCTCGAGAAATGAAAATAGAAGATTTTAAGCCTAAACTTTTATGTTTGTGTTTCTGATCTTTATCTTTAAAATTTAATGACGATAGATAGTTTTCAGCTTTAATTTCAAAAAAAAAAGCTTGACAAAACCAATTAATTAAATTTTATGTGCTGTAACATGTTCTTAACTTAAATTTTGTAAATATTTTCAATTTTTGCTCTAATGTGTTGTTTATAATAATACGTTTCATATACAGCTTAAGGAATATGTTCGAATGAAATGTCTACAAGAGGAAATGACTTTATCACAGGCTTTCGAAAATGCGTTATTTTCTCAAACATCAAATTTATACATAATACTCGAATATACGACATAATACTGTTCAAATCAATATATTATTCAAATATTTTTGTAATCGGAGCGGGTTGGCTTGATGTTGTGTCAGTTTTTAATTATCCCATCTTCTAACACATTTATGGTGGCATTTTTTGGAGAAATTGCAGGAAACAGTTTTCTAAATACACTCCTGTCATAAAAATTTCAAATTTTATTCTTAAAATTTTGCAACACAACACGCAAGGATATGTATATTAGTCATTTCAACAAAACGAACATCTTCAATTTTCTCTCCCTCCGCATTGTCACTACAATAACAAACTAATTTTTTTTAACAATGTCTTCCATTTATTTTTTTATTGTATACAAAATGCAATTTTAATTCATGTAACTAATCGGTTTTGAAGATGATAGAACGTAAATGACCTAATCAGAAAATTGTTTGGGATCATTTTAATTATTGCTTTACTGGACTGTTTCAATTCAGTCAAATTTATATGTTTTGTTTTGTAAAAAAAAAGTCTGGCGCAGTTAGGTCATCTTGGGGGCAAGCGGAAACTGGAGTTTCTGGATATAATTTCAATTGGAAATTTTCGTTGGAGCTCCGCCATAACTGGTCTGGCTATGTGTACAGTTGCTCCATCTTGCTGGAGCTAAATGCTGTTGAAACGGATACGGCGATCTAAGGGTAAAAAACTTCTTCAACATCTTTAAATGACAATCCCCAGTGACAGTTGCCAGTAGCACGAATTGCGTGCCACCCTGTACACATTTTGTGTAAAAAAGCGCCTATTTTTTACCACAAAGTTTACTGATCTTCACACTAGTACTGTACTTTACCGAAAACAAAAAGGGCCTAACCAATACCATACACTGTCCACTATCTTCTAGCGGCATCAAGCGTATACAGCAATAACACTGGAAGCCTGAATTTATCTCTTATCCAAACTTCACTGATTATAATAGGCAAGGTATAAGCCCATCCTATAACTTTTTTAGCACCCTCCAGCGTTTTCAGATTGAAGGAATTGAATGAATGAAATGAATGAATGAATGAAAAATGAATGAATTTCACTGCGTTTGTAGTGAGTTTTAACTATTTTTACGCGTTCTTCGGTTGATAAACGATCCATAGTCGTAAATGGCAAATGTTCCTCTTCAAAATGGCAGCCTTCCCACACTTTCGATTTTGAAACCACTAAATAGATACCCCATATATGCAAATTTGTATGAAAAGTGCAGAAGACGTTACTATTATTTTAATGGAAACTAAATAGAGGATTAATAATGGGAAACTATTTCTTATAAATTGAGAAATAAGAAACTTCAAAACAAAGATTTTCATATTTTCAAGATAGAAAGAAATACAAATGATTTTAGGTGCAAAGTAAAACAATAACATTTGCGATTGTACTGTACAAGAAATACAATCCAGGTGAATTTATTTCTTTCACAATAAGACAATTTACCCACACAAGCCAGTTTTATGTTTGGTTACTTATTTATACTATCCAGCCGCAGTAGATTTGCGGGAGTCCACTTTAATTGAGCTTCATAAACTATCGAAAATTAACTGTTGAACCGTTGATAATTGTCATCCCATTGCTGGTATCCTATCAGCGAAAATCATTGCTTTTCTTTGATATGAAATCAACCCATGAGCATAAAAAGTGCACACGTCCGGCTACAAAATTTCATATTTTGTAGTTGTAATCACAACACGAGAAAGTCAAAGTAAATGGGGGGTCACGTCTGTAATTCGATGGCCATTCAAATACCACTCTTAACACGCTTCCCAGTCCTCCTCGAACATTGATGTTGGCGTTGTTTATCTGGTGGCATTCAAGTTTTGAGGCAGCGAATCGTACATAACGTAATAAATGTGTCGTCCTTTTAATTCGACGAAAATACAAACGAAACGGAAGTTCCTGTTCCTTTCAAGTGCCTGTACTAGTGCTGTTGTTGTTGTTGTTTTTTGTCATTCTTACATTCACTTTATGTGTGCTCAGCAAATAACAGCAAATAACTGTGATACACTCGACTCAACTCAACTCAGCTGAACTACAACTCAGCTCCACTAAAATAAAAACTAAAGCAACAAATTTTTTTCCTTCAATTTCTGCTGTTCTATTCTTGGAAAAAGATGGAAAAAAACGGAACGTTGTAGGAAAATTGTGAAGATTATAATGCTTTCACGGAAATACATAATATAATTGTATGCACATACAGTGAGGATAATGAAAATAGATACGATTCCATTTTAGTCATAAGTCAATCACTATTCATTGATGCGTAATTACATCATAAACGTTATTACTTTATAGAAGGAGTAGTAACATAGTTCAAGGAGACTGCAGAATTAACAAATCAATCATAAGGAAGCTATTTAAGCTATTCATCTACTTTGTCTGGTTCAGTGATCATCATGTGATATTGGTTTTCTGAAAATTCTGCGTCTAACATCAACGGCTGTTAGAAAAAGTCACTTTCTTTTAATTTAAATTTAAAATATGACATCATTTTTATCGATTTTCATTTAGGGGAAAAACACAAATTTAGAACTGCATTAATTCATGTTCGTCTCTTAATTGCTTGAAAATTAACTAAACATTTCAAATTTGCACTGTGGAGAAATATTTCTGAAAATACTTTCATTATAAATTTATTCAATGATCAGAATGTTGATATTTTTATTAAATTACTTTTTTAGGCCTTTCGTCGAACAAAAGAAATCATCGCTCCAATGTCCGAATTTTAACAGCTTTATCCACGCAAAATATAAAATTCATAAAAAAATATTCGTTTCCGTCGAATTTGCTTTTGATAAATTCGTTCCTATAAATGATTGATTCGGACCAATTTCAAGATCAAGTGTGGAGCAATATAAAATTTGTCTTTGTATATGTATATAAAATGCTTTATGCTCTAGTTTGAGCTCTCTAACTTACTCGATTGGGAATAACCACAGCCTTTTATACAATTCCTCAAGTAGTTCATCACTCCCGATCTTCAAGTAAGGATTCACTGGTAAAGGTGGTAGCTTAATTAACAATGTTTCTAGTTTGAGTTATTTAAAACAATCGGTGCCACGCCTTATGGTAAATAGGCAACATCTATTACTGAAATTCAAATATTTGCGCCAGCCTAATGGTTATGGGCTGTCTCAACTATAGGATCGGATATGGTAGCCTAACAAGCTGCAAGATAAAAGAAGGATACAGAAAATTAGTTAAGGATATGTTCCTGGACTGTCAGATGCTCATTATTGATACAAAGTTGACATCATAGCCATCAAGAGGATGTGATGGACGGGATAAAAATACTACAAATGCAATGCAGAAAAGCATGAATTCAAATGTCAATTTATAGTGGATAAGAGACCGGTCCCAAAACTAAAAAAAAAGTTTGGAAAAGTTGTTTTTATTTTTCAACATTATCTCAGTTAGTTCGATACACTTTTTCCAGCGATATTAGCTTGTATACCCTGTTCATAGGAAGAACTAACAAATTTCATAAAATAGCCATCAACCGCAGACTCCACCTCTTCATTGTTGGTAAATCTTTAACCACCGTGCAATTTTTTCAAGTCTGAAAATAGAAAATAGTCTGAAGGAGCTAAATTTGGCGAATACTGTGCGTGAAGAAGCAATTCGAACTTTAATTTTTGGCCATCACAATAGTAGATGTGCGAACTGAAGCATGATGAAGCAACAATATTTTCTACCAAATGCGTTTTTTTTATAATTTCATCACTTAAGCACTGCATAATATATGCCGATGATGGTTTTCCATTTCTGAAGAAAATCAATAAAAATAATCCCGTGCGCATCTCAAAAATCAGGCGCCATTGCTTGCAGATGGAACCGTCTTCGCCTTCTTTGGACACGATTCTCCCATTTCAGTTCACTGTTTTGACTTTGACCGAACATTCTGCTGAAATATCTTCATGACGCTGTTTTTGTTCTCTTGAAAGCAAGCGCGACACCCATCTTGCGCACAGCATTCTCCTCTTCAAATCTTCAGTCAATATTCGATGTAAAACACGTTTTGAAATGTCTGTCATTTCAACTAGCTCACGCACCTTAAGCCAACGATCATCCATTATCATTTTGGAGATCTCAATTAATTGACCACTACGGTATTCGTCTTGGTAGTTCGTACTGCCCCGTTGAAACTCTGTTATGCAATATTTTACAGTCGTTTATGAAGGAGCAGACTCCGCAGAATCTGCTTTAATACTGGTTGGACTGAGACCTTTCAAATGGAAATATTGAATTACATAACGGTGACCAATTTGTTCCATGTTTGGTTTTGATGATTCAAATAAAAACACTAAAAAATGCGGCGTCTTGGAACTTAAAACATATGTTTGATAAGGTTGCTACTTTTCACCAAAGTAATTTTGTTCAAACTACTGGCACCATCTACGAGTATTTGTCAGTTTATATTGAAAAACTATGTTTTTATTACGGAAGCGCAGGAAAACAAAAATCGGGCGATAACCTCCCGCGCACAGTGGAATACTTTCACATGAGCTGGCGCATTAATTAGAAGAATTTAAATTAGGTCTTTGAAGCTTTGTATGCTTACGATTAGCTAAAACGTATGCAAACATTTTTCTCTTTCCGACGACACCACGGCTTGCGTTCATAGCTGCATATAGAAAACGCCATATTTCCTACACACACATATATATGAGCATATACTAGTATATATTCACACTCTTCCAATTTCATGGGCATTCTCGTTTGGAGATGTCTTCTTCTTCATTTTATGGTTATTTGCTCGAATTTGCACAGAGTTGAAACATGGATGTACTATAAATGCCTCTACTTTAAATGCATATGCAAGATCTGGGCAAGTTCTCTATGATACTCAGTCAAAAAGTCAAAGATCGACAAAATTGTGACTTTTAACCGCCCTTAATACACTGTGCGGCGGAGCGGAGACCGGTGGCAATAACCTACTTATGTGATGTTTCAAATCTTAAACACGATTTGATTAAAAGAATGCTTAATTGTGAGCAGATTGTAATGGCGTTTTGTTTCCTCGCAAAAAGCGCTAAATATTTCTGCCATTTGATCTAAAATGTCGCTATTGTCATCGTTTATGGATAGTGTTAGTGTCATTTTCTGAAAATTTCGAAATTTTCTGAAATTTTCTGTTGTGAAAATCCAGGGATGATTATATGATGTTAAAAACATTTTTAAATTGTTGCACCCTGACGTGCTAAAAGAAATATGCCTGGTGTTTAAAAAACGTTATTTAAGTTTGTATACCAGCTAAGGCAGGATCAGTATTTTGCCATCGATATTTTTTCCTACTGGATCAGTTTAACTTAGCCTACTTTCAATTTAACTTAGCCTATTTTTCTGTAATATTTCAATCTCCCAGCACAAGCAGTTCGTCCTCTTTGGTGCTTACAACAGATACTGCAGGATACGGATCTATACTACATATAGAATCTAGAACTTGTATACTTAATGAGATCTCCTATTTTGTAGAAAAGAAGTGACAATCTAAAAGACTGCTGAATACAAGAAACCCCTTTCACCGACCTGTTAATCAATGGATTTTTATTGTACCTTTAAATAATGGCGTTCATACTTTTTTGACCGCGAATGTACAAAAAAGGATATGTATGTATACGTGTCTCTGTATGTGAAAATACACGTGTGTTTGTGTCAACGAGAGCAAATAAAAAAAGTACCCCCTCAACGTAGTAAAGTACCAAGCAGAACGAACGACCGATCCGACAGGAAAAAAAACAACATCAACAACAACACACACTTCACAGCTTAACACTCTGATGTGCAATATTTTGTATGTCAAAAGCGTCCTAGAATCAAATTCATGGCAGGGGGGCAGAGGCAAACAGGCAAAGGCAACAACGGCAGACAAGAGACAAATACTGACAATCCACCAAACGCTAGAGACCAACAAGTACACATTACATACACACATTTGCACACTTCTACTCCTGTGCAGTACTGACAGGGCGACACATCCATTTTATCCACCCACTGGCATCCAGTTCGTCTAACCGACTATCTGACAAACAGCTGGTTATGGTACTCTCACACACTGGCATTCCACTTTGACACATTGGATTGAAAGGCAACAACCATTTTTAGATGGGCCCTGCAGATCCACCTCCACCACATCTATAGAACCAACACTAATAACACTCGGAGTGGGTGGGCCAAGAGGCGATTGCTGAGTACCGTGCTGAGCCATGTGCTATGTCCCTTGGAAAGAACAAACCCATTTTGTGTTTCTGTAGGTATTTGTGTTCGTATGTGTGTGTGCGTGTGTATGTGTGTGTTTTCCCTGTTCGTTTGGCTCCAAAAGTATCTGCCATTGCTGCGAAAAAAAGAAAATACTATATTCATATTTTTGTCCATATTTAAGGTTTGATCTTTGGCTTATTACCGTGTCATGTAGAGCACGAACTGTGGCAGCAACCCACTCCCGTGGCCGCCTTCCCTAACCCAATCCATAACTCCAGAACCGTAAAAAAGATGGAAACAAGGAAAACGACGACGGAAAATAAGAAAGGAAGACCTGCACCATTTGTTATTAAAGTCTCCGCGAAAAATTGCCGAAGGGGCGGATTGTTTTTTCGGTTGTCACCTAAGACCAGAGAATAGAGAGAACCATGGCACCGAGAGAAGAAGAGAACAAGTGACTACATTTAATAATAGGGATGCCGCTGTTGATTAAGGCGATTGTCCATTGTTTAACATAACAATTCTCCGTGGGACTGTAAAGAATCCCCAATATATAAAATTGATTGGGGTATTTCCTACTGGCTATCGAAAGGTATTTCTTTAGCATACAACAAAACAATCAACGCTACAGTTTAAAACAGAATATGTTATATATTTTATAAGGTTATCTTTTTGCATTTTCCGCGTAAAGTAATGCCTCTTCCTAAGCTAATACCATTATCAATTATCAGAACGCCTACGTAAATTTGATCTCTAATAACAAAGGATTGTCTCTCAAAAACTTTATAGGTTTACAAAAATTTTGTACTTTATATCGTATTGATAGTTGTGTTTATTATCCCTAAGTTATCAAAGAATTTCATGCCGTTTTTTGTAATAAATTTAAAATTGATAGAAAAGAAGAAAACATTTGTTGTCATTGTTGGCTTTCGTCATGTTTTGATCTCTTCCCCAGAAACGCATTGGCAAATACAGGGTGGGCCATAAGGGTGTTAGCGGTTTAAATATTCAATTAAAAAAAACTACGAAACATAAAAAAATATATTTGTATTTTTAAAAAGTAGAAGCATGGGAATTTTTAGGACTTAAAAATAATGTTGTCCAAATGGCTTCCCTCGGCTGCTTGACGCTCTTGGAACCGAAGTCACAAATTTTGGAAAACTCGTTGAAAAGTTGTTCTCGGTATTTTGTTACTTTCCTGAATAATGTTCCTCTTCAACAGCTCTAAATTGGCCGGATTATTCTCGTAGACTATCGATTTGAGGTAGCCCCATAGAAAATAATCGCATGGAGAGAGAACGGGGCTACGCGGGGGCCATTCAATATCCCCCCTTTTCGAAATGAGTTTTCCAGGAAAAACATTTTTCAGCAGCTCTATGGATATCCTAGCCGTATGACATGTGGCCCCATCCTGTTGAAACCACAACAAAAAGCTGGCACCAAAAAGTCTGCTAGCATGTTGCAATAATTGTTCACCCTAACCGTCATCGCATGCCCTCTTTCGTCGTCAAAAAAGTATGGTCCAATAATACCGGTTGACGTTATCCCAGCCCACACGACAAGCTTAGGGCTGTGTAGTGGACGTTCATGCAAGCGTCGTGGATTAGTCTCGGACCAGAACGGACAATTTTGCTTGTTCACATGGCCATTAAGGTGAAAATTGGCGTCATCACTAAAAGTCACGTTGTTAAATTGTTGAACCGCTCTAGCATCAAATTGACAAAGTTAAGTCGGTTATTGACATCATCGGGTTTTAATTCTTGGACTATCTGAATCTTATAAGCCTTCAAATGAAAATCACGTTTCAAAATTCGTCGTAAAGTTGTTCTTTTGACATCCAAAGACTGACTTCTCTTACGTGTTGACTGTTGCGGATTTCGCTGAATTGAAACACGAACACGCTCCACAATGTCGGCTGATCTTGCAGAAACTGGGCGACCACGAACCGCAATTGGTACTGTTGAGCCGGTTGTTTCGAACATTCTGATCCATTTTCGTATCACATTGGCGCTTAGAACTTCAGTTAAATCGTGCAAACCGTGTTCATGCCGATACAAACGTCGTGCAGTAATCACTGATTTATTGTTTTCGTAATACGCTCGGACACAAAATGCACGCTGCACTCCCGTGTACGGCTCCATGGCGACTAAATTTCCAGGCGACTAAACAACATATCCCCTCGCCACCCCGCGCCACGCGTTACCGAGAAATTGAAGAATTAAATCGCCAACACACACAGAGAATACGTAGATTTTAAAAAGCTCTTATATTAATGGTTTCATTGGCGGCGATGTTTTTACGTTTCGGATGTCTGAAGAAATATATATAAAAGGAACTGGAAAATAAGGACGGTAGTCATATAAACAACGAAGATGAATGTGCGCTTGTTGGAAAATGAATTTTTTTTCTTTCATCTTTGGTTAATCAAGCGATATTATATTAAATTCGTAACAATTTGCCGCAAAGAGAAATTGTGATTACTGATAATGCTTGTTACATAATTAACGAGTTGGTTTTAATTCGCTGAAACTAAAAGACTGTTTTCCTGTCTCCTAAAACAGACCAACAAATTAACATCAGGTTTGCACAAATGCTTTACACAAATACTCTTAACTGTAAATTTTTGATTAGAGACGGTAAAACCATTATTCGTATTTTTTTACACAAATTTTCTCTACAGAATGTCTGAAATGAACGTAAAAAAATTGTGAAATGATTAACTTGCCAAATTATTTTCGATAAATTAATGTATATTTAAAGCTTTTCTTTTTGTGTGCCTTCATTCTCATCGATTGATAACGGTCGATCATAAAAACATGTGATTTAAAAAAATTCGTTAGATACTTAAATTGGGCAGCATTGTTGTAGATAAGACGGAAAGTTAAATGTTATACTTTTATATTTATTGTGTGTATATTTTCTAGTTTAAAGTGATTCGTATTAATAAGACGTTGTAATGACCTATTAAGAAATCCGTATAACTCGATAATCCGAATTGCATCTGCATATTAATTTTTTTTTTAATTTTAAAACATTTTGTATAGGCTATAAATGTATATATCCCCATGTTCCCCTAAAAACAAATTTATCGCTTTCCCGGACTGGAACCTTCTCTAAGATGTATTTATTCATCATATTTCCAAACATTATTTAATCCTTGCGCTATCGAAATTTATCGTAGAGTTGTTAACCCTGATCGGAGGGGGCCAACACCATCGCATTTGGCAACAAAACTAACAAGAAGAACTACAAATAAAAAACCATCAACACTTAAAGTTAAAGCCAAAGCAAAACTTCATGTTTTGCACTTGAACCAAACGCAAATGACAGACAACAGAAACTATTTGACATTTTACCTTGGAAAAGCAGCAGAAATAGCAACAACAACAACTGTAACAATAGCAATACGAATGACAACGACAACAACAGGCTGCACACATCGGAAAAACTTGGCGCAACAACACAAAGAAACAACAACAATAATAGCGCAACACACCAGCAACAAACAAACATGAAAACAACAATAAAACAAAACGTCGACACAACGGCCAACACACACACACACTTTCAGCCACAGCCATCGCTTCACATTCGTTCGAACAATCACCGGAGCTGAACATTACAGTCATTCATTCATATCTCTGGTCGGTGTCACGACGGTGCGACGACGATACATAGAGAAAAATGTCACATTTTGAAATGCCATTGGTGGTTCTTGCAACCGCCAACAAAACAAGGCAACAACAACAGCTCTCACCATCTTAATACAAAAACACAAACAAACAAACCACAAAAAAAGAATGCAAACATACGAACACACAATATTCCTCTGGTGCTCTTCTCTTGAAGAGAGTTTTTAGAAATGGGATAACGAACAGGAAAAAACTCGCGAGTGTGTGTGTGTGTGTGCCGAGTATTTAAGAGCTGAGTGCCACAGTTGCTTAGCAACGCCCTCTAACCACAGAAATGATGACTCCGTCTTAAGCAGATGTAACCGTAACATATGAGACAAGTCAACTTTTGAATTGAAAATGTCATCAACAGACTCCATTGCGATTTTTTTCCAAAAGCAACGATAAAAAGAGACGGAGGTAGTGTACGAGAGTTTAAGTGACATATAGAGGCCTTTATCTAACGCATAGCAAGTGGTGGAGAGTTGGGAATTTTGGTTGAATAAACGCTCTCAGAGAACTTAATTTAATAAGGGGAAATGTTTAGGGGTTCTCTTTCTTTCTGCAGTTGAACGTTGAGCTGAAAAGAGATAACTAGTTTGTTGAGTTAATTGAGAGGATGTGCTTTACTGTGTACAACTGAGAGTGTGTGCGTGCCACAAACCGGTTTCGTTCAACATGCCTGCCGTTATTATGCTGTTGTTATACTATTCTACTACATCATGAGCAGCAAGAGAGCTCTTCTAGTTCTGTGCGGTGTGCGAGTGTGTGTGCTGTGTGTGCTTTAAGGCATCCATCCCAACCATCCATCCATCCGTCCATCGTATGCAGTGGCCGCAAACAAACGTCAAACAAGGTCTCGCGTGTTTAGTTTTCGTTTGACGTTCGCTCTGTGGGTACGGTAGTTAGATGCGTAGCGGAAGCCTCAGCAAACAAAAACAAATTGGCTCATGCAGTAAATACGTCTGCGATTTTACGTGATACTTATTTGGGATTTACTGCCAGAAAACAAAAAAGCGGACGAATGGATATGGTGATTATTATTGAAAAAAGCAATACACAAATGAAAATTGCTTAAATTCTTATTAATGCAACTTAAACGAAGTCAAACCCTGGATTATTTAAATAAAATTTAATGCATCGATGAAAAGTATCATAAGATCAAGTGAAAGTGCGGTAATTTAAACAAGTGAAACGTCGCCAACCGCCTCGAATGCAGGTGTAAAGCCGGCAGACATCATTTCTCCAAATAACCAGAAATTAAGTCATTAATCCCCGCAGTAACAAGAAGCGAAAGATTTCGCCGCGTCTAAGTGACCTCAACGCAATGTAACGCAACGCTACGCTCCAAAACAACAATTAAATTTACGCTCTCTATGCATTAATACGCATACACCCCAACCACCCACCACTCCCCTCCAACAGAACGCCCACATCACAAGCTCACCTTCAACCTCACTCGCAACAACAACAAACACACTCACACATAAAGAACCGAAAGTAAAATTTTTGCGCGCGCTAATTAACGTCAAAAAGTTTTTGTTTTGTGTTTTGTGCAAAGTGTTTTGAGAAATAACCCTCCTCCCCCCGCGACCTTTCGTCAGCTTCTCAACAAATGGACGACCTGTTGGCAATTTTCTAAAGGAACACGTTAACTTAAAACATAGATGCGTATGCGCGCCTAACCGATCCCTCATCACGTGTGAAACAAAAATCGAGAATATTATAAAATTTGTAAAGAAAACCTCATTGAAAACAAAATTAAAAAATTGAGAAAAAAATAAAGTGAATTATATGTACACCTTTGTGTTAAACCCCTTACAAGAGCAGAGATTTAAGAAAAAGTGATATTTTGTCAGAAGAAAACCTTAAAGCACTTCTCGGATTGTTGGCACAATTCAAAAAATTTAAAATAAAAAGAAACCCCCCAAGGCAACACAACTTAACGTTGGGTTGACGCTGAAGTCTCAACGCTCTTGGATATTTTAATTTAACCCGCCAATATCGACAACCACAAAATTCTTACCGAAGTATCAAAGGCGCCCCTTAGGGCTGTCGCGTTGGCGTCATTTTTGGGCGACGGTTTCGCCGCCCTCAGTACGAGAGCACCGCCGGTCAAGGATCTAATGGCGTTCGGTTCAGTTTTACACAACAATCAGCACAATATAGGTAAGTTGAAATATTCAAAGGCATACAAGTGAAAATCGTTACAGCGTTTTTCAGTCGGTCGGCCGTAATCTGAAGTTCATGGATTACTCACCCGATGCGTCCGCAGTCAGACTTTCAAACTATTCCTTTGTTATCGCCGTTGTGATGTGTACAACTTGTCAAAACTTTTTAGTTTTTGTTATTGCTGTCGATAATGCTCGCTCTGATGTTGTTCATTCAACTTTTGAACTTGACTTTAGAATTAGTTTTCCCATTCATTAATGGGGGATTTTCTTTTGGATTCTCCTACACTTTCCATGACATTTTGCCCTAGAAGGAGGGTGTGGGGAACATGTATCAAGCGGTTGTTTGAGTTTGAGGTTTACGTTCATAAACTTTATGGCATTGTTTTGAAATGTTCGAGATTTATGCCATTATGTTGCACAAAACACAAATTCTAAATATAAAAGAGCAATAAAATAGCAGTGTAATTATATGCGGAGGGTGCAGGGATTGCTTAAGCATATAAAATAAGCGTACAATGATCTGCCATGAAACACTTGTGAATTGATAAAGTCTAGATGAAATAATGGGAAGTGGGTGGACAAAATTTATGATATTTTCTCTTCTGAAAAATACTTTGTCTTGTCAGGTCACAACACTTTAAAGATGTTACATTCGCCTTCTGAAGGTGCAGCCTTTTATGTTCAGAAAATATCATAAAAAGGTGACATTTTGCATTTCCATGTGTCAACCAATAAAAAACGACAGATTTAAATTTGTTTGTCGTAAAAAAGCAAGTAAAGCCACGTGATTTCAATCTTTGGGAAAATACGGCGCGAATGAGTTATTTTTTTTAGTTTTCACACCTTCACTAAAAAATATAATACGTAGAATCAAGCATCTTTCGACTAAATGTGCTTCATGACTTTTTAAGTTGATTGAGCGATTGATACTGATGGACACAGTATCCCTAAATTGTTTTAGACTTGTCAAAACTTGACATAGCCTAATGGGCTGTATCAGCCCAACCTTCTGGTACCTCCCATACAAATTGATCGAATTTCAGACAATATTTAAAAGAGTTGACCGGGTAACCACGCCTTCTGGTACCTCCCATACATTTTTTCCAATCTTTCTTTTCACTAATTTCTAAACGGTGGGCTGCAGTAGCCTACGTTTCTGTTCAATACATTCATTTATAATTCTATGTAAGTCTTGAGAAGAATAGACCAAGTAACCGCGTCCCTTATAGTGCTGAATTCAATCAAATTTGGCGGACTTTATGCATTTGGCGAAGTAAGTTCTGGTCATTATTAAATAAAGGCCATTGTCACACCCCTTCTGGTATTTCCCATAAAAATCGGCCGATTTATCGTTGTAATCCCTAATTCGTAGACTGCAATTATGTAAATTTTTGCAATTATATTGCATCACAGTGCTTTGCCTTTAAAAAATCAACGGGATAACCACGACCCCTCTAGTGACCTCTATATAAATTTCGTAATCTTAACCACGTGCTAGCATCAAAAATTTAATAAACTTAGTTCTGCGAATGAAAGAAAGAACCCAGTGAATTTCCACGTCAATTCACTCCTGACTTTTCTCACACTTTTGCATCAACGAAAAGGGATATTGGGTGTAGGCATACATAAGTTAGTTCATCGGACTGAAATTTCTATACCGCTTACATAACACTTAAAGACATTTGATTTAAATATTCTGAACAATGTTTTGTTTGTAATTTAGTTATCATTGGAAGTTTGCCGCTGAATAAATCAGCTATGCACTGCGTTGCACCTTTTTGAACAGCAAAAATGAACCAAAAATATCAATTTATTTCGATAACTAGAAAGAAGTTATTGTGAAATAAACAATTTGGCACTTTGTTTTGAAGCCACCGTGGTGCGATGGTTAGTACACGCGACTATGATTCTCGTAATCGCTGATTCAACGTCCCATACAGCCACCCATCGTTATTTGAGCGTCGGTCACCCCGATAAGTCTATCGTTCGACTATCGTTCGCGTGATCGCAGTTTCAACCTCGCATACAGCCATTCATCGTTATTTGAGCGGCGGTCACTCCGATGAGTCTGACAAACACTTCGATTAGTCGAGTAATCGACAAATCTTGTTAATGCTTCTCAAACTGTGACGTTCGGAATCGCTATTAAACTGTAGGTCCGATTGTGTAAATCTAAAAATAGAATGCCTGTAAGTTCACTAAATGTGAGAAGTTTTCCCATGTATATTTCTTGAGATGGAAGTAAATTTGTATTTCTTTGTATTGGATGAAGTAATAATTACTGCTCTTACTTATGCATATCATTCAGGTCGTTTGATTACTTTTGATCATAAAAACGACATTTCCAGTAATATGGTCAAGAAATGTCTTCCACGTAAACGATTCAGTACGAGCCTTCAGGCAGAAATTTGAGGCAAAATATGAATTGTTGTTTAGCTGACAAAATTAAGCCAGTGATGACCAATAATGAAAGGGGTGCTAAGGCTTAGCCTCTCCCAGAGCTTTTTTTAGCACCCCAAAGGGTTTTCAGATTAGGTGCATTGAATGAATTTCGCCCAAAAACAAAAAAAAAAAAAAAAAAAAAAAAACAAAACAAAACAAAAAGTTCAGCACTTTTGAACTCTTAGATATGAAAATACATTTGTAGGTGTGAAAATAAAAAAACCTTTTAAATTATAACATAATTTTTCAGAAGCGTAGGACGCCAAAAATATTGCGCTTTTCTATGAATTGGGAATCAGTCGATTTTTTTCTTTTATCTTTATATTTTCTTCTTGCCAAAGGTCAGATTTCACATATTTATTTCCATATTTCGCTTTCCCTTCAAATGAATTATAGGAAAATAAGTATGTAAAACATAAACAACGCAATAAATTTTATTAAACACTAAAGTTGGCTCACTTTCGTCCTCATTTATATATATTTTGCTGATGGTTTGTAAAGTTTTTGATGTTGTCCCTCAAAAAACAAACATTTTCCTTAAAACAACATATATTTTATAACCGATTCCATTAAATCTGCGTAATTTTCGTTTTGTATGTTTAATTAGTACATCAGTGCTTTTGTAAAAATGCGTTTTTCGGGTATTCGATCAACAACAAAACCACATTGCCGCATTCAGTCATGTTCTTGTTTGAGGATTAGTTAAATTAGTAAAATATTCGTTTTTATTAAGGAAATGTGCACTATTCTTACACAAAACAAACAGTTACCACATTTTATACTAATGTTAACTTTGCTTCTGAAGAGAAAAATGTTGCCGTGTCAGATTGTAGCACTTTAGAGATTTTATCCTCGCCCTTTATTGAGAAAAGAAATCAAAAATATGATTTTTTCTAATTCCAAATAAACGCATACATATTAAAAAATATGTTCATCTCACCCAAAATGCGACGGACTTGCATTCGTTTATCTTAAAATAATATGGCTTCAATGCCGGAGCTGCTTCAATACTGGAGCTACTTGATATGTTCAATTTTTGGGAGACTGCGAAGCGTATGATCCCGTTTTTCAAATCCTAACATTTAATTCCAATATTCAAAACAAAATTGAAAACAAAACATTTTTTTTTGGATTTTGTGTGTAAATTTCTGACTTCGTGATTGATTAGAGAACACAAACCCTGCGTTTTCCACAAACGAGCACAAAATATCAATATTCTTAATAATTTTGAATTAAATTTGGTAATTGAAACAAAAATTAAACTAATTTATAACGGGTTAGCTTCCCAGACACGTTAATATCTTTTCAAAGCATATATTTCAACATATACGAACATAATTTGGTTTTCAATTTTTATTTTTCAGCAGGTCGGGCGTCAACACAGCTCGGCGACCCAATTTAAGTAGAACCTATGGGTTGCCTTGCGTACCTCTATCACGCACGAAAATCACATTTGTTGAAATTACTTTCCGTCTAAAGATCTGATAACTCGGAAAAGAATAAATCACATACAAATAAACTTAGTTGCCTATTTCCCCGTGGACACAAGGGGACCACCGTCTAGGCCAATGTGATCGGGTATTGTTCAATCATGAGCTAGGCCGGTAATGTGGATAATAAGTTGACCTAAGCTTATGAAATACGTTCCTTTTGGAATGCTGATTTCCATAATATCTTGTAGACGCTGTGCCGCGCCCAGTTTTCTTGCATCCCACAAATAAGATATGGCAGAGCTTCTTACATTCAGTGAACTTACAACGGGATCTACAGTTATCTACGATTCCGAACGTCGCAGTTTGAGAAGCACTTACAAGACTTGGCGATTACTCGACTACTCGAAGTATTCGTCAAACATATCGAGATGGCCGCCGGGCAAATAATGATAGGTAGCTAAATACGGAGTTAAACCTACGGTCAGATAGTCACGCGTCATGCGGGATCAAACAATGCTAAACAAAAATTGCATGATAGTTTGACGGAAAGTTTGCGAGAAATGTAACTCTAAATGAATCTGAAAAATTTTAGTCCAAGATCACCAAATTGATTATGTCGGTCGGATCAGAATTAGTTTATTCAGAACAAAGACATTTTTCACACACTTGAGAACGCTCTTAAAACCCAATAACTGAAGCGAAACCCCGGTTAAAACTAATATTCAAAAACGGCGACTTTGGCATAACCAGGATATATTTTCAAACAAAAAAAAATCAGTTTGCGCTTTTTTATTTTTCAATATTCCAACTGCAGTTGTATAAATGATTATCCTTTGGTTGAATTTCAGTCTGGTTCATAAAGTCTCAATGTTCTTACTTTCGAATATTATACATATTTTGGGATCAAATCTGTCATACCCTGTACACATGTTGTAATATTGAAGCAATTTTGCTATCATTTGGCATGGAGTATGTTATAATATCTACAATTTGACTGAATTATTTTATACCAGGAATATACTATATACATAAACATTCATTTTACATTCTTTAAAAGAGCGTCTTATGTTTCACCTAAATTTTGCTCATAAATTCTATATATTTTTCTTAATAAAATATGCAATTTTTGCAATTTGGTTTTATAAGGTTTCAAGAAAAATTTGATGTTTACCTATCATCACCACAAATTTTCATCTTGTTATTTGATTTATTTTCATTTCTATAAAAAATATACAATATATTTTATTTTATATATATGTATATACGAATATAAGACTTACAGATTAAAAAGTTGATATAAAATGGACTTTACTTTTCACATGTTCGCTTCTTTAAAAAATGCTTGTGTTTTTTTTTTGATCATTTACGACTAAGATTGAATAAAAAGGGCTGGGAGCTAATTCGATAAAAGTTTGTTTCTCAAATTCCATGTAAATGGGTGTAAAGTGCGGTGTAAAGTCAAAATCGTAATTTACTAATACTTTTTGATACAATAAATAGTTCTTTAGAAAACAGAACATGGTCCTGCCTTAACTTAAACATACATTATAACGGGTTATCCATCTAGTGGTTTCAAACCCGGCGGGCTGGCAAGGTTGTCAGCTGTTAAATACCTGTCATCTGAAGTGTTGTTTATTTATTGAAAGGTTTGCAATTTACAAATATTGATCATTAACAACCCAAGAATGCGTAAAAATAGTTAAATCTTACTACAAAAGTGGTGATTCAAACGTGGACATTTTTCGTACGTTACGGGCTGATTATTGTTGTCATAATCGACCTAATGTACAAGAAATTGGCAATATTATAAAGAAATGTGAAGATACCGGAGGCGTTACAAATGTGATCAGGACTTTGCATCATCGCAATGTATGCAATGTATGCACTGCCGAAAATATCACTCCTGTTAGTGAAAGTGTGGCAGATAATCCAATTCAGAGCGCCATGGCCGTATGATAAGCGACTTTTTTTTGCCTGCAATTGACGATTATGAACTGGACGATATGTGGTTTCAACAAGACGGTACCACGAGTGATGCAACACGACCGATTTTGGCTTTATTGCATGAGAAGTTTGCAGAAAGCGTAATTTCACGTTTAGGCGACTTCAATTGTCCACCACTATCATGCAATTTGACGTTGTTAGACTTTTCTTTTAAGGAGCTAGGTCAAAGATCGCATTTATGTGGATAATCCCCAAACGTTGGAGCATTTGAAAACAAACCAATTCGTCAATTTATCACAAAATTAGCGTCCGAAATGCGCGAAAATGTGGTCGAAAACTACCTCAAATGAATCCACTGCTGCAACCAAACCAGAGGCGTTTATTTAAATGACATTGTATTTATTTCATACATAATGACAAGTTCGAAGCATTATAATAAAATAAAAATTTCATTAAAATCATAGCTTTATGTGTGCTTTATTTAAGTTTACTTTTGAAACCAAAATATCGATAATCCGTTAATTCAACCCAATGTAATACGTTAACCGAAAATCAGGGTAGAGGTCAGGTCAATTTTTCATCCATATCAGAAAGAACAGAATGTTGAGTTTTTATTTTTAAACAGCTTTTAAATGCATACAATGCAAACATTCAGAACAAGGTTAACTTAACCAAAAGAACGTAAGACAAATTTAAGGGTTTTCAAGGAAACTTTCTTGCCGTGTGATTTATTAGAAGGCAAAACTTCAAAAATTTTGTTCTCTTAAAGTGCAACATTTTCAGAAAAGGTGGCGGAATCTTGACAAGGACTGATGCATATTCCGGAAATGAGCACAAAGTTCAAAACTTCATATAGTAACATCATCAGATAGTAATTTTTGTAAACGTTATTAGTTTTGTTGTATCTTCATTAGTTTTCAAGGTATTATGCGAGTATAATGGCCCCGAAATTTGGAAATATATATGTACATGTGCACATATTTGAGATTGATTTGGTGAGCCTCTAATTTCTGAAACTAAACTTTTACCCGAAATTTTAATTTTTTTTTAATTTAAACTTCAGAAAGTTTTTCTTAGAGAGTAGTTTTTTCTCATCTAGTGTTATACTGTTATTAGATTTAGATTTGGCTTTTAGGTTTATAAATTACAATTTGTACGATAAAATGATATGAAATGAAATGAAATTTATCTTCACAGAGATACTGTTAATATTAATAAGCTAAAAGCTCTTTTGAAATCCTTTGAACTAAGTATATATTGATGTATTCACTGAAAGTTGGTCTCACCATTAGAGTGGCTCACAATGATTGCCAAAACTAGCTGAATCTTCAAATATTTAATAATTTGTTGCATGATATCTCGATAACTGCGAACACTAGAGAAACATGATTATATTTTTGTACAAACCAATCTTTATAATTTTTATAACGAATTCCTTACAACACCACAATCTGCTTATATTTTGATATTCGAAATAAAATTACAATTTTGACCAAATGCCAAGAAATCTTGTTTTGGCAGCATGGCTAATCAATACTTAGTTGTAATAAAAACACAAATAACTATTTCGAATTTTATAGATATGATTGATGATGTAAAATGATTTCATCAAGACAAAAGTTATCATAACGTTAGCTTAATACAATTGATAAACTTGTTCGTTCCTTCGAACATCGAGTGAACATTTTTAAAAATTTGCATTTTAAAGTTATAAAGGAGTTAAATGTAAAAAAAAGGTTAATAATATGTTTGTGTGACTTTGAACCACTGAACTGAATCACAGCAACGGTTTGAGTGGGATTAATAACTATTCCAATAACCAAACCAGTGGCTCCAAAGCGGGTCGAACCACAGAAGCCGAACCATCCTAAGATTTCACATACTTTGTAGTATTGATAAAAAAAAAATGTGAAGCTTGTTGAAATTACTACTTTATTGAAGGGGAAACTACCAACGTACAGAATCTTATACGTTTCCATATTTCTGACTTGCGAAGTAATGCTTTACGCCTAATGCGATTAATTCATATCGAGGTAGTTAATTCGTTGAAATACCAAAACAAGGATCATATCACAGAATCATTTGCATTTATCGATGCTTTTTAGGTATTCTTTACTTCCAATTTATTTCAGTTTTTTTTCTTATGATTCAGAAACTAATAAACGGAGTTTCAAATATTTATCATAGTTCACAATAACTCAGTCAAGAAATAAGATTGAATATTTCCTGTTTAATATTCCCTCTAAATATAATGGACGAAGTTCATGGAAATAGTGGAATTTAATAAAAAATAGAAACAAACATATTGAGTTTTATTTTGCCACTTTAAATACCTGCAGCATAGATAATAGTTGTGATATATTTGAAATTTTTATAAGATTCGAAACTTGTACCTACATCGGATGGGTCTGATTGCTAATTATACGAGCTTTTGGCAACGTCACTCACTCTCTTTACACTGTAAATTTCTAACAAGCATTTGTTATCATATGGTAATCATCCAGGGTACGATATTTAGTACATCCGCATATTTTTTCTTGAAAAACTGCTTGGAAAGAGAGAATATAAAGAGACAAAACAAATGGTTGATATTAAACATCATTTTTTGGCGACTTTCAGTTCGCCTCTTGCTGTGTAACTGCCACTGCTCCATCATTTATTTAGCAAATTATGTAGCAAATTAGACATTACAAGGAAATTAGTTTCGCGTCTAAACAAAATATCTCTATGTTTGCTACAAACGTACAATTTTTCATTTGTAAATTCAATTTGAGTTCAATACTCCAAAACGGAAGGACGGGGAAAAATTTACGCAAACGGAATTCCGATTGCAAAACATTCATGTATTTTGTATGGGAAAACGAATTTAGCCTTACATCATTAAATTTTAGTTCTCGTTTAGTGAATTCGAAAGGCAAGTATGAGCTTATCAATATTTCGGTTTCAAAAGGCAAGTATGAGCTTATTGAACACGCTCTGTTCCCTTGGCCTGGGAACAGAATTTCAATTTTCAGTTTTCGCCATATCAAACGATGCTGTATTTGTTGCCACAGCTGCTGTTTAAGTCCACACTTTAATAAATATGCATTAATTTAGTTTGTTTCTTTTAATGATGTTAGTGAGTTTGCGGCGTTATGTTCCTATTTGCCAAACTTTGCGACATTTAGTTGAAGTCAAGTGTCAAAAACAATTGCAAACTTTTTTGAAACATCTACCACATCGGCTGCTGTGATACTGCCTGGTGTTCAATACCATTGCATCTACATGTTTTTTTTTTTTTTTTTTTTTCAATACTCTTTACAACGACTATTACTCAATTTATATTTTGGTGGTCTGATTTGAGATGAAAACCCCATGACTCTCAATACAGTAGTAACAACTAGCAAATCGTTTTAAGTTTCTTTCCATAGAATACTAAAGACTTTTGGCGTCGTTTATCTGTCTGTAACAATCTGTTAAAGCTGACTTGGCCAGTTGAAGACAAACTTAGGCCATTAAAACTTAAACGAGCACCACTTATACTCATGTGGTCATAGTATGTATAAGTATTTCCTATGAATTCCGTAGCATGGATATGTAAATTTCGAAAAAGAAAATGACCATGATGGTCATCCGTTTCCGCTTCATTTCAAGTCTTAAATATAGATTTTGCCTTTACTAAATATAGTGCTAGCTCTGTTTATGGCTTGCAGCTTAGCACAAGGGCCAGGTAAATGTTTTAATTGGCAAAAAACGTCATGCAGTAACTGCTGATCTTACGTAGTTTTAGGGGCTTAAGGTTTTAAACACGAGTTTTCAATTCATTATTAGTGCACAACAGCCAGCCACAAAGATTTCTGCATAATCCCCCCCAGAGGCGCATTAAGCCGCAGCTTAAGCCTTCTCTTAAATCATAGATCATTTTTCTTTTTTTTTCATCAACACCTTTGTTTAAGCCCTAGAGGAAGCTGAGAATTTGCAACAGGGTTTGGTAGTTTACATTCGGCTTCCCTTACTGGTTTTTACTTTTACAAAAGAATTTAACAAATTTATGGCTGTTTCTTGTCTTTTGTTAAAGAAACCCGTAAAAGTTGGGTCTTTCTATAGGCTGCAAATGAGTTTGAAGTTAGTTAACAGCATTATTTTACAACTTAACATCCCGGCTGCAATGTAACCAGCGCCTACTGTTTGTTTTCATTTGAAATGTTGTAAAAATTTATGGGTCTCTACTGTTAGACAGGCTGTTACCCATCAATTCATGTGATTATTCATCGGTTTTTCATTGCATTCATAGCTTCTTAAGGCGCGAGGAGGGGCAGTTTTCAATTTTCAATTTTTTCAATGATACTTGTCGTAATTTGAAAAAAGTAATAGCCACGTGTAATAAGACTTTCGAATGTAAAAATAAAATGGAAACAAGACAATTTTCCAATTTTAATAATAATACTGAGTTACGACCTTTGGGTATATTCTTATTACAGAAATGCCGGGAGAAATGCAATGAATATGAAATAATATTATATATTCCCATTACAATAAATTTAAAATGGGTTTACTAAACGCTTTATGGCGGAAAATTTCATCATCTTCAACTGCTCAAAAAAGTATTGATAGTAGCAGTAGTAGTAGTAGTAGTAGTTTACTAACCATTGTAAGGCGGATACCACAACGATAATGCAACCGTTTCATTCAAAATGCATACAAAGCATTTCACATTTGTTCAAAAATTGTTTTCTTCTCAAACACAAAAATCTATAGATTATGGTCTTTGTTTATCGCCCTGCACTGAAACAGGACAGGTAAAATCAGAATTTCTGTGAAGTCTAGATTATCCTCGACAAGTTTCATGCACACTTTGTGTTGCATGAATCGGCTGGTAGATAGAATTCAAATATTTCCATTAATTTGTTTGAATTTTCAATCGTGATCTGTTACTGTCATATTTGGTTGATTTGTAATAGATTTGTGCACTAAATATGTGCACAGATGTGAGCAAAAAAGGTTATCAGAGGTAGAGTTTAGTTGATTGTATAGTCTTAATCGTCCATGCCAAGTCAGGTTTAGGAAAGTAGTTTAAATGCACTGGGAAAGCAAAACCATATTTTGTTTCAAATGTATATTTAATTCAACCAAATCATTCATTCTATACAAAACTTTCAGGTTGGCAACCTAACAGCGTAAATATCAATTACCTAAATACTGTCTTCGATATAGGCCTGCGATTATCCAACGCGTCGAAATCTCATGTCCTTCTCCAGAAACTTTCATTTTGTAAGGACTCTTGTGTCAACTGGATTAGAATGTTCAACACACAAACAAATTGTCAAATAGGTTCTATGTAAGCAGTTATACCATTATTAGATCAAATGAAACCCTCTTCCTATTGAATTAAACTATTCTTAAATAGAATCAACTCTTTTCCAAATTAAATAAAACCTTTTCAAATGTGTTAAATGAAACTAAATTTAAATTAAAATAAATCTTTTCCAATTTATAGGAAACCATAAATAAAATCTTATTAAATATATTAAAAAACATTTTTATGAAAAGTAAAAAAACTGTGCTCTAAAACAAAGGTTTAAGAAAACATCTGTTAAGTAACAATGTAACATTAGTAGCAATATAGAGTATTGAAGGAGTAATCCATAAAGTCGCTAATTAACACGTGTAATTTTAAAATACTTATTCCTGGAGATGTTAAATGGTTTTCTATTTCGAACACTTTTTTATAATGATGGATAATGCCTAAATTCACAAAAGGCACGATATTTAAGATATCTTTCGCACCATTTTTAGCCTCTACTCTACTTAAATGTTGGATCGTATAGGGAAGCCATTTACATAAATTAAAACTACGTACGAGTAAGATTATATTAAGTAACATCACTATCAGTCACAATGCCGGACTATCCATTTTTCGGTTTTAAATGTAAATCCAAATAAAACACACATAAAGCTTTGATTTCGATGAATCTTTTATTTTATTATAATCCTTGGACTTTGCCATTTTGTATAAAATACAATGTCATTTAAATGATCGCCTACGGTTTGGTTGTAGCAGTGGATCCTTTTGGGGTAGTTTTCGACCACTTTTTCGCACATTTCGAGCGGTATCTCGGCGATAACTTGACGAATTTTGATTTTCAAATACTCCAACGTTTGGGGATTATTCGTGTAAACGCCCAAAAAGTCCAACGGTGTCAAATCGCATGATGTTGGTGGA
This sequence comes from Philornis downsi, assembly GCA_019455685.1. NCBI lineage: Eukaryota > Metazoa > Arthropoda > Insecta > Diptera > Muscidae > Philornis > Philornis downsi. Next base: position 3,182,626 of record JAHXMU010000125.1, read on the forward strand.
CAATTGAAGTCGTCAAAGTGTGAAATTCTGCAAACTTCTCATGCAATAAAACCAAAATTGGTTGTGTTGTGTGGCTCGTGGCACCGTCCTGTTGAAACCACATATGGTCTATTTTATAATCTTCAAGTGCAGGCCAAAAAAAGTCGGTTATTATACGGCCATAATGTTCTGAATTAAAATTCGAACTGTCCGTTACACTTTCACTAACAGAAGCAATATTTTCGGTCAATGTGCACAGGTCTAACCACAGCTCCAGTTTTTCCAAATCTCTTTATAATTATGACGATCATAATCAAACTGCAACGCACGAAAATTGACCGCGTTTGAACCACCACTTTTGTAGCAAGTTTTAACAATTTTTACGCGTTCTTCATTGTATGTTGTTAAACGATCCACATTCGAAAATTTAAACCTTTTCATTAAATAATTAACGCTTAAGATGACAGGTATTTAATAGCTGACACACTTGCCAGACCAGTTTTGAAATCGCTAAACGGATAACCCTGTATTTTAGATATTGCAGATAGCAGCATTGAACAGCTCAACAGAAGAGGTTTTTCCATAAGTAGCTATCGGTCAGGCCCTGTATTAATTGTTGTTATTCAAATAAAATAAGCTTTTTACGGCAATCTGTTGTAACAAATACATTCTTCCAAAAAAATTTTCTGATAGTCATGTTTTCAATATATCCGTATAGTTTTAGGTAGAAAACTTAGGCTAGTAAATAAATGTTGTATATTAGAATAACTTAACATTCCTTTCGTTCGTAAATTTTGATGAGCTGTATTTTATTAAAACATAAAAAGTTATCCCCCAAAAAAATGTTTAAATTAGGTCATTTGGGTATTTCTTTAAATTTATTGGTTTCTATAACTGATACGGTAGCATCTATAGAAAAAAAAGGGATGGACAATTTTGATTTTGAGATAAGATATATATGTTTGGCTTCCATCCAAATCTGGAACTTCTGATAACTTATAGCCGATCGGTTCTTTATGATAATGATTTCCGGCTTTCCGCTTTCCGGCTCTAGTTTAATAATATTATGATTGACATTTTTTTATTTTTTCCAAAAATATTATGCCTATATTTCTTTTAAAAGGTTTCGTTTATTTTTAAGAAAGTTTCATTTCATTTATAAAAGTTTCCATTTAATCTAAAAATGATACATTGGCTTATTCGGAAAATTCATTCGGTTAATTCGTTAGGTCACCATATGTCACTTCTCATGACGTAGAGCTCCTTCAAACACTATCATAACTTCCTCCCACTCCTTCTCTAAATTGTTTATTATTCTTTACTTGTGTACTCGTACTAGTCGTGAGTGGTTATAGCGTTTTAAAAAAAGTTTTAAAACGGAGCGAAAGAGAGCATTTTAGGCATATTATGCTGTATTATTTCCGAAAAGGGAAAACGGCTTCTGAAGCCAGCCGAAACATAAAGTCTATTTATGAAGAAAACCGACCAAATAAAAGAACTTGCCAGAAATAGTTTAAACGATTTTCTACGGGCGACTTCTCCGTAATGGACGCTGCCAGATCAGGACGACCGAAAGAAATTGTTTCAAAGGAGGTGAGAGCTTTAAGTATTGTTAATCCCCGTACAACAGTTAGGGAAATAGCTGAAATAATCAAAAAAATCAGTCTCAACCGTTCGCGGGGTCATAAAAGAGCTCGGATTTGTGAGCAACCTCAATGTGTGGATATCTCACTCTCTCACCAAGGCCTCACACTGTCCGTCCGAAACTGTCAGAGCTTGGGTGGGAACATTTACCTCACCCACCGTACTCTCTAGACTTCGCCCCGTCCGACTATCACCTAGTTCGCAGTCTGAGCAACCACTTGAAGGATTTCAATTTCCATAAAGACGAGGAAATGAAAAATCGAATTGAACGCTTTTTCAGAAAAACAGCGCGAGTTTTATGAGAGAAGAATTAAAAAGTTTCCAGAGAGGTGGGAAGAAGTTATTAAAAAAGGGGGAGATTATAAATAGATTAAAATAATTATTTTTTGTATATAAATTTGTAAATAAATTTCTTTTAAAAGCTGAACGAACTTTTCGAATCAGCCGATATATATTTTATACAACAAGTGGACAGGCGTCAAAGGTTCGACTGGCGCAAAGCATGTGTACTGTACTGTACTGTACGGTTCATCGTACGACAAGTAGATATGGCTGTAAAAACATATTTCCATACATAGCTTATCGACTTTACTCGCTTTTTTAAATATGAATGAGTTTCTTTGTATGTTTCAATACCCATGCCTACAACTGAAGTAATGCCATTATAAGTCGTATAAACTGGGACGATTGCTCCACGTGTCTGCCAAGTTTCACCGAATATTATTTTTAAATAACGAATAATAATAATATTAAATAATAATAATAAAATATTGAAGAAGTACAATTTTTTTCAGAGGTGAGTATAGTGACGCCTGCTATCCGTAGTGGGCTCTTCTTGTACATATTACGATATATCAACTTTCAAACACTATTCTCACAATCAGCGCAGTCCATAAAGAAGTTTCTGCTTTGGAATAGTTCATTTTAATTGATAAATAAGCAGCAAAATTGTTGAACATTTCCTGAAGAAATATACATTTTTCTAAAGATTAAGCTCTTTTTTCGATCAATTTCGAACAAGACCTAATATAACCTATAACTGTGAGACATATTCATGTAAAATTTCAGTCCACATGTTCAAGCAGTTTGTGTGTCCAACTAACATATCAATGGCCAAAATATAAGTTACAATGACGTCTAACAAACATTTGTTTATTACAAATGAGACAACAAATTTAGTATACTCGTGCAACCCATCGGCATCCTACATCGGAGGGTATAAAAATAAACATAGTTGTCCGCAGCGATTTCTTCACCGTTTATCCAATTAGTAGGATACTTTGATCCAATTGATCCAATTACTAGGATACTTGTTCGTTTCTAAAATAGTAAACCAAGTACAGCGCAAGGTAGAGTGATTTCCGAGAGAAAGACGTGATTAAAACGTCGCGAGGAAAAAGATTCGGTAAAATTTGGACAACCATGAAAGACTCTTGGCACTGCCACTTTGGAGCCGGTGCTTTCATAATTAGTTCAAGAATACTTTCTCTGAAGTCGTATTGGCTGCTTTTTTAAATAATTAAGATTAAATTAATAATTTGTATTTTTTAAATTTTCAGTTTTAAACTGTAGTTGTGTACCAAATAATTGTCTTTGCATAATTAATTACGCGAAATGCATTAGTACCAGAAAGTGTTCAAGATAACTTTGGAGTAGGGCAATAATCATAATAAATAATTGTCATATTAAAAATAAAAGCAACAATTTTACACCAAATTTTGTAGTAAAAGTTCCCAAACTTCCTAAGAACCGATACTTCAGATAACATTATTATTTATGGCATCAGTCGTTCAACCAAATGGCAGAAAAGTTAGCAAGTTGTAGATTTTTCCGAAGAATCCACCAAATAGTAGAAATAACATCTGATAGGTGGCGGGCAAGTTGGCAAGTTGTGGAAAGTAGCAGTTTATAGTGTAAAAAATTGTAAATGCGAACATCAATTCAAAAGAAATATTCGGGAATTTGAATAATTAATATACGATCAACCCCGGATGTAACGGCTACAATATCTTTCGGTTATAGCCTACATCTGCATTTATTGAAGGGCGTTTAAATGTTAAAATCTAAACATGCAATCGACTGTTAAGTGTTGCCAACTATTGTGATAACTACCAAAATTTCTGTCTGCTGTTTGGTTAAAAATTTCATTTATTTCTTTTGGAACAATTTCATCCGTTAGCAGATAAATTCTTCATTTCTCAAATACAAGGTAAAAGTAAAGTAAAAAAAAATTAATTCACACCTGTTGCTATGTCGGCATCACAGTTTAACAGTGAAAATCGCTAGAATTCTAATTGATATAGCAATTGAAATTCATAAACAACTGCTTAAAACTTTTTATAGCTCGTACGAACATCATTTAAAAGATTTGAAAGCTGTAAAAGTGCTTGTTTTCTAATTGGGCTTTATTAAATAATCCACCTTAATCTCCCAATAAGAACGAATCATCGTTTTATAAATGACTTGTTAAATTTCAACTAGTTAATGTAACAGCAGGTAAAAATCACTTTGAAGTTGGAACATCAAAGACAAAATTGGTGTGGAATGATTCAATTCCACACTTAAATTATGATTTTTGTTTTACTGCAGATAACCAGTAGTTCGTTATCTAACGACGATTAGAGAAGGACAAGAGACACAATAGTTATAATGAGCCACTACTAGCCACTGCCGGACCCAGTGCATTCTTTGGTGATTTGTAACGATCTATGGGGATGAACAAACTCAGGGTTTGTGTCTATGTATAAGTGGAACTATGATGCACTTCAACTGTTCTCGTCGCCATACATGGTCGATCACATATTCAAAACGGCTCACAGATGACCGCAACGAAATGTAATTCGTTACGTGTACTCGATGACGAACAATGAAATACTCGTTCACATTCAGATGAGTGCGAGTGTAACTCAACTACAGGTCCAAAGGCTACCACGAACGGCACTACTAACATTCATAATTATAAAACGCGTCAAGGCACAGCAGTAGTTCTCGCGTTGGTCCAACGACTACAACAACAACAACAAGAAACAAAAAACGCAAGCGACCAAAAACAACAACTACACCGTCAACTGGATAAGATCGAATCGGGTCTTGAAAAGAAAGAAAAAAACCACAGGGGAATAGAGAAACCGATAACCCAGCATAAACGCAATTTGTCGTTAAGACGGCTCTAAACATCATTATCTTGAGCAATCAACATCATACAACACCAATGATCATTTATAATCTGAGAAAAACGCGCTCTCAGACACACAAGCGACCTGAACATCATCTCAGCTTAACAACTCTCCACTGTGTCCAGTTCGTCATTATCTGTGGACACCGCCAACGATGGCCGCTGTTGTTGGCCCATTGTTGGCCCGTTGTCAATATAATGATGCGTGTAATACACAAAAACTAAAACCTTTCTTTTTATTTCACAAAAGGCCAAAATACCGACCATCCAATATCGACTGGTCGACCGTTCAACGGCGGCTCAACACAAGACCACCACCACAACCACAATTAGTACTACTACTACGACAAGTGGGACTCTTTAACACCGTCAAAACACTGAATCGTACGGGCAATCATGAGGCGCATGCGTACCGCTGCGCTTAAAGTTCTCAGAGTCATTTGTTATGCATTTTATTGAAGACAATTTTTAATTTTATTATTATCACAGCCATTTGGGTGACTTTTTTCGTGGCCCCGATGGTGGTTGGCGTAAAGTCGCCGCTACGAAACAGTGGCTGAAGAGTTTTACGGGAATTTCCTCACGGTGCTTGAAAGTAGAGGGCTGAATTATGGTCATGTTCCCCAGCATTTAGTCGTGTGTCATCATATTTCTCGGGGGTTTGTGTTGAAACCAGCTTTTGTCGTTGTGATGTCTGGTGACCATAAATATTTTAATAGATTTTTAGGGGAATCCGTAGCGAAATTAATAATAATATTGTTTGCTCTAAATCAAGAAAAAAGCGGCTGCATCGTAATACTCGTACATGTTTGTTGTAGAATTCTTAGGAATGGCAGAGAGAGACTAGCAAACATTTTGGTGACCAGATTGAGTGATCATATTAGGCATAGCATTGCAGAGGAGATTGTCAAGAACCAAACAAATTAATAAATTTCGTAAATAATAAAAACAAAACAGTTTTGTTTATACAGCATAGGCTACAAGGTCTTTGTTTCAATAAAAAGTGAAACTAAGATTTTCGAAAATAAAGCATAATTAATGGTTTTAGGAAAATTTCGAAGTGACCCCCATGAGTACAGGATTGTATTATATACCACTAATTAACATTTTTGTTATTATTTCCTTTCCGAATAATAATGTTTTTTTTCATCATTTTGGAATAAGAAAATTATAACTGGGGGTTAAATCTACAAAATGAGATGGATAAACGAGCAATTCTTAGTCTAATTTATGAAAATTGAGAAATTAGGCAAATGTGCCAATTCTGATTTCTGCAAAAATATGAAAACGTTTTGTGACGTAAATATTCGTATACATCCCTTGTATTATCGTTCTATAGAATATTTAAAAGATTTCCAAGACCAATTCCGATTCGCGCTATTGCAAAGAAATTTTGCAAGCTGTAAAATGCAATTGTCGATGCAAATGCTAGTGTGTAAATCTGTCAGATTTGGTCTGAAGATTTAATTTGGAATTTAGGTTCCGTGAGAGATATTCGAGGTTTTGTGGAAGAACTAAGGTTCTTAGCGGGATAAGAGATAAGGTAGAGATAACGGTTAACTTACATTATTTCAGGTTTTATTTGTGTGTTGGGGGCTTCTAGCGAGGTGATCCGGTTAGCGGCTGGCGGAATAAGAGCCCAAGTATCTCGCTGATTTCAACCAGGAGCCCTCAATGCCCCGTTGGGTTGCCATATGGGCGTAACAAAATAGGGGTTTTTATAGTTACATAGTTGTTTGAAGGGGCCTTTACACAAGCAAATAGAATAGGTAATTTTTGCAACTTACAATATTTCCAAATTGTTTGATACAAGCGATTCAAATTAATTCAGTGTAACTTGATATAAAGCAACTTTAATTCAAAACAATACAATTTGATTAAATGCAATTCAATTCGAAAATTCAATTTAATTCATAAATAATTTAGAATTCGTAATTTACTTTACTTTATCAAATTCATTTTTCAATTTATTGGAAGGAAGGATTAACTACGTTCAACACAATCTGTCCCTAAATAGTGCAAATAATGTGCGATAGGTGGCATGTACGAAACAAATATATTTCTCATCGATTGTTTCGCCTTTTTACGGTAGCAGACGTGCATTCAGGAAAGGTTTTGTCATGACCTTATTGACCGCTAAAGTTCGGCCGCCTCCGGCGTTGGTCAGAGAGAAGAGTAATTTGTTTAACAAAGAATGGCCCAGAGTACATAGCACTAACATTTTTAGTGTGCGAATTTTATAATACTTTCATTTTAATTTGTAATAAAATAGTTCATAAACCAGATAATTTACTGATTATACGCGTAATTACGAATTTATGCCCTCAAAAAAAAAAAAAAAAAATTATTGTCAAAGTTGACATAGCATCACAATTCCCTAATCAATTTTGCCTCTTTTCGTTAGAATTTTTTTACAGAACTAAAAAGATTTCGTATTAGGATTTGTTTCAAGGAATTATAAAGTTCTTGCAATTTCCCACTGTCATTTCCCAGACCTGTTTAATATACCTCTCAAATAAACTCAATGTAAACACAGTAAACATCAAATAAAGAACCGGCGCATAACCGGTTACCTGATGTTTTGCGTATTATTATAGATCTTATAAAAATATGTTATCCATGGCGAATGCTGGCGTTGCAAAAGGTTACAATAATGTTGTTGTTCCACTATTATGAATTCGAAAAGACTTCTATTTTACATAGTATTTGCACCATTTCCAAAATTTCTTTGAACTCATATGCTCATTTTTTCATTTACTCTAAAAAGTTTATCTGGGTTATAACACATAGCTTGACAAAACGCTCTGTGCTGATGTTGTCATTAGTTTAGTTTGCCACTGCCGCCATTAGTTACTGTTTTCAGGCTCACTGCCGCTACGTAGCGTTGCGTCGTGCGTGCATGCATGATGCGGTTGCATTCTCTTGCCTTAGTTCACATTAGCAGCTTTGTAAAATTAGCTGCCCTCGTTGGTGCTGCCGCGCAGCTTGTTTGTTATTATGAGCGGTATTCAACAAGTTGTAAAAATATCAATTAAGTAATTTTATGATTTGGCATTAATTGCGTGTCACTTGAGCTTTATGATACGCCAGCCATAGTTTAGTGCATTAGTTCTTTTTTTTTTTTTTTTGTAGTAGCATTTGTCGCTTTTGGGCGATTTCTCATATTCATCGTCATAATTATGAGCGTCGCCGCCCGTCATCATTTTCAAGCGGCTCACACTGTGCTTAGTTGTAGTTGTAGTAGCTGTAATGGCCACTCATAATTTGTGTTCTTGGGTGGAAATTAATAAATTTGGATTGAAATTAACATATGCGTATAAACGAATGTTAAGAAAACACTTCAAACGCAACATACAATAAATAAAATATGTGTTAACAGGTTAAATAGACAAAATGCGTAACGTTAATATTCAGTATTTGGCGGGGAGCTCTTGGGAAAGTTCATTTTATTTTGGAATTACTTTCCACCTGCAGAGTTACTTTAACTCAATCATTGTGTGGTCTACTGAATGTGATGTAAACTATTCCACAAAAAAAAAAAAAAATTATGTTAAATGTATTTTAAGCGGAAAATGGAACGTATGAAAACCGTATGGAAAAAGTTGAGCAGGATTTACAACAAATATGTTCAGTTTGTAAATGTAAATGTACTGAACATATTTGCTGTAAATCTAGCTCAATTTTTTTCCGTTCAGTTTTAGCCTCAAAATATAATACATTTAACATAACTTTTTGCGTGAAATAGTCTACATCACATGCAGTAGACCAAAAAATATTTGATGCTAGGACTGTAAAATAACTGAGAATATAAATTTGAATTTGAAAAGTTTTTACAGCGTAATTAAAACCCGAATTTCCAGAAAATTCACGAATTTTATTCCAACAGGGTGTTTCAGTATTTGGGTATGTTGATTTAATTGAATGTGGGATATTTTTGAAAGGTCTCAGTCCAACCAATATTAAAGCCAAGCCAGATTCTACTCTGGGGGTGTCTACTCCTTCGTTTACGACTATAAAATATTGCATAGCAGAGTTTAAACGAGGCCGTACGATCTACCAAGACGAACACTGTAGTGGTCGATCAATTGAGGTGTTTACGCCAGACGCGGTTATGAAAATCCACAAAATGGTATTGGATGATCGTCGGTTTAAGGTGCGTGAGCTAGCTAAAATGGTAGGCATTTCAAAAAGAGCTACATTGTATAATGACTGAAGATTTGAAGATTAGAAGGCTGTGTGCAAGATGGATGCCGCGCTTGCTTTCAATAGAGCAAAAACAGCGTCGTGAAGAGGTTTCAGTAGACGGTTTGGTGATGTTTCACCGCAATAAAGTCGAATTTTTTCGTCGATTTATAACCATGGATGAAACAAGGGTTCAGCACCTTACATCTGAGATGAAGGAACAGTCAAAGCAGTAGTAGGAGAATCGAGTTCAAAGAAGGTGAAAATGGTTCCATCTGGCGGCAATGGCGTTTGAGTTTTGGGATGTGCATGGGATTAATTTTATTAATTATCTTCAGAAAGCAAAAACCATCAACAGCGAATAATATGCCAACTTATTGCAGCATTTAAGTGAATTCTGGAAAATGGACGCATTTAGCGAAAAATAAAGCGTTGTTTCATCAAAACAATGCTAAAGTTCACACAGCCGCTATTGCGATGGCTGAAATTAATGAATTAAAGTTCGAATTGCTCCATCATGCACCTTATTCGCTAGATTTAGCTCCCCCGGACTGTTTTGTATTTCCAAACTTGAAAAATGACTCGGTGATATAAGATTTGCCAACAATGAAGAGGTGGTGTCTGCGGTTGATGGTCTTTTAAAGGAGTTTGCCCCTTCTTACTATAAACAGCAATATTAATATCGCTGAAAGTAGTGTATTGAGGTAAAAGGAGATCGTGTTGAAAGATAAAAAAAACGTTTCCCAACTTTTTTGTGTCTTCTTTATTAGGTCGACTAGTTTTGGGACCGCCTTCGTATTATGTAGTACTTCTTCAATTTCAATTTTTAAAACACCGAAAGTTTAGACTTTGTAATAGTTCTAGTCACTGATGGACTTGTAGTTTATTACAATCATACGAAAGTTTCAAAATTGTATTTTACTCTGAGTCAAAAACATATCAGTTGAAAATAAATAATCTAATTTTGCGCATTTGTTCCTTTTTTTTCATATCCTCCATATTAAGTTTGGCAATCGATTTGTAACAACAAGAAACACCCATCCAAAATCCTGCAAAATATGTGTATGTATTCTTGATTGGTCGATGTTGATTTAAGTCTATGTCTGCTGAAAGGACGATAGGAACCGAACCGCTTGACTCAGGAGATTGCAATTTCGCAGCTAAAGGCAGCTTAAAATGGAAATTTGCCAAATCGGTTCAGTGGGACACAGGCAAGGACTGAGTAACATTAGAAAAAATGGGAATTTTCCATATTTTTTTGAACAATTTTCAATATATGGCGGTATTTGATAGATGTATGGATGAAACATCTGGACTCATATACCTATATTGTTTGCATGGTCATGAAAAACTTCAAAATAAATTTGCATTTTGACTGGGAAATTGGCTAAGTTGATATAAGACGTATGAGAAGACGGTATTTTTGGCACGTCCATCGATGCTATGATGCTAAGTGAGAATAGACAGTGGACAAAATTAGTGCAGTAGAATAAAACTTGCCCATACTGAAGTCACCGTACTGAAGTCGCCTCTAGAAATTTGGATTTTTTTCAGTATTTTTTCAACAATTTTCCCATTTATTCTTTAGTTAAACACACGCCAACACATTGATGGATTCGAGAGAGGACCATCCCATTTGCCCAAGTAGTATTAAGTTTTCAGTGGAAAAGCGGTTTAGATCAACATATTATTTACAAGAAATATACGTTGTTTACACGGCCACGGTGAAGTCGGCACATCGTCCACTATACGGAATATGCATGTTTCATAAGAGTAAACAGTTGGTAGAACAGAAAAAGTTAACCATACATGAATTAAACCTAACTTTGGTAATATTGTCGTATTCGACTACTTTTCTAACAATTTTGAAATTTATTTATTAATCGGAAGTAGTGTAAGTTGATAATTGATAGATTTGGAAAGAAATCAAATGGAGACATTTTTAAAAAATATTGCAAAATGTCACTTTTGATATAAAATCAGGATAAAGCGGTTTATTGGATAAAGTGAGAGGGCGTTTTTGGCATGTCCACTTATTTGATGTAGAATCAGTGCATCATTCAAATAACAGGCAGGTTTCAAATTTTATTCAGTAGAAATATAGGGTATAAATCGGCCTTTAGAAAGGTGGCACTTTTTCAAAGTTTGCATAAACATTACGGGTGAGAACCGTCACACCTCTTTCTTTCTTTCTGAAAAATACTAAGCAAGTATTTCTTTATATATTTCATTGGAAATACGAGTTAAATTGATATATTATATATGAGAATTGAAGCGGATAATGTTCACTCATAATGAAATTAAAATTTAGTTTATTAAGATTTGTTTTTTTTCTTGAAATTTAAAGAGTGCCCATTAGTATAGTGGGACAACAAGTATAAAATTGCATTACTCGAATATTGAACCAAATCGGACAATGTCAACTGGTGCCGAAATGGAATCAAAGCCCATCTTCATTCAAAAAAAAATATTTTTTTCCCCATCTTTCTTTTTAATTTTGACGAAAATTCATGGAATTGGGACGATAAATTGATTACAAAATTGAGGTGAAAACTTTTAAACCCAAATCGAATAATACTTATAATTTTTATAGTTTTTAATTAATTTAAATTATTGATTTTCTTATGTCACAGGTTATATTGTTATGGTTTATAGTAAACAATTCGTACGAATATAATGTACTAAATTTGCTCTATTTCTTAGACATTGTTAAATTTACATCAAATCTTTGATATATTATTTATAAATCTAGTGTAGCGATATTTCGTTTGGCATTCCTTAGAATTCAAAAACATGTAGAAAAACAATTAAATATACATATCGCGAATCTATTTGCGAATGATCTGTGAAAAGCGAAGCATCATGTGAAAACTTTTTGACGCCTCCACTCTAATCACTCCTCACTCTTATTGCTTTATTATGTTTTTTTTTTTAACTATTAAATGATTCATATTTTATTGTTTGCTCATTTTCAACCATGTATTTCTAGGGTTTAGTAGGCAATGTAAATGACGACATCGATGAGGCAAATGATAGCATCGATGAAATGAAGGAAATGCAACTAAAAATAATATTTCCTTGTCAGATAAATTATAACCTTTTATATTATTTAGCTGAGTTTTCACAAATTTTAGGTAGAATTAAAGCAGAAGCTCTTGTGCGCTTGAGATGAAAGAGATTTCATCATTGGCTATTGATCGAATTAGATTGTTATAAGCCACAAGGCGATTTGATATTAAGTAGCTTGGGAAAATGAGATATACTCAATCCTCAGGTCCGCATGGCGTTTGTAAATGCCATGTGTTGTGTTGAATATTGAGCTTGATTTCATGCCACAATGATATCGGTTTGCAACTAAAATCTAATTTGCTCAAAATGAATCAAAAAGGGCTACATCATTGTTGAATGTTGAGCGTGATTTCATGCCGCAATGATATCTAAAATTTAATTTGCTTAAAATGAATCAAAATATTCAGTTTCTCAGGGCTACATCATATTTGTAAAACCGCTTGTCACCACCCTTTTTATATCAATGCCGAATCTTCCCAACAATTTCACATGACCCTGCTGGTCGGGGACACTTGTGTGGCCTTTTACTTAGCATCCAACCACCTTTATACCTCCCCCTCCTCCCTGGTGAGCATTTGCATTGTCGCTTTTCCGTCATTTTGTGGAAATCTCAGATTGAGGCGCATTTTTGGTTGTCCATCATAATATTTATCTGATGTGAAATCAGATCTTTATGGCTGGCTGAAGTTCGTTCCCATACCCCCGGAGTTAGAGCGCAAACGAGTGGTGTCATAAAAATTGTATTAGTAACGAATACACCCAAGTGGCTGGGAGTGCGACCAGAGTTGGTATTTTAAGCCGCGTTATCAGATGTTGCGCGTGAATCTCCTGTTCTAATGGCCTCGTTTCGTTTTCCCATTTTGCCCCGATTCATCGTTGGCGACGCTTGCGAGAGTATTATCTCCAAACGACCAAACAACTGAAAACGTAAAATGCCAACTTCAAGGGAAGCACCCTTTTTTCTGTTTCAAGTTGGATTTGCTCGTGCTCCTGCAAACTAACGGTTTCCTTTCGTAGCTTTTTTTTTGTTCAATTTTCCAAATAAACCCCCTCGAGTGGCCACACAAACACACACATACAGTTAGGATTTCAATCTCGCCCTCTGGAACAGAAACCTCTAAAACTTAACAAAACGACCACCAAAAAGTGTTGCAACGATTTGGCTGTGTGCGAGAACTGAGTGGTACTGAGCGTTTTGTGTGCAAAAGTCAACTTTTCTTATCAGTGACATTAAATCGCTTTAACTACAATTGTGGCGGCTGATGCTGACTGCCGCCGCTGCTGCCACTGCCACTGGTGATGGCATTGTCGTCGTCATTTGGTTGGGATTTCTTTTTTTTTTTTTTGTTTTCATTTCTGGCTTTTGTTTTTGTTGTTGACGATGAAATCCAATACCAGTTCAAAAGCGGCAACACCACATGAGGGAAAAATAGACGGGCGGACGTACGAACCAACGGACAGACAGACAAATGAACAGTGCTGGTTTTGTGATGTGACTGACATTAGTGCCACTGGTGTTACGCGTTTGTCGCTGTGTATTTGCCAGTGTTTGTTATAATTTCAGCCGGAGAAATACAACGACATTAGTGTCACTTCTGAGTATCGGGGCATCTTAGATAAAGCGAAGGTGCTCCTGTTTATTTGTACATGGCGAGGAAGTGTTGATGTTTCCGTTTGTCCGCTTGTGTGTGATAAGACCGCTATTCCCAAATATCTCTATAGCCATTTAGAAGTAAGGAAATCAAAGCGAAAGCAGTTAAGAAATGCACGAGAACTTTGGAGTCAATTCCAGGAATGTAGTTGATATTTTTCGCATTGTCTAATAGGACTACTTACGGTTTAGCGTATAAGAAGATTGTAGTCGGTATTTGTGGTAAAGTCGGCAAATTTACAATGCCATTGAAGCAGAAATATAACGATTTGAGATCGGATTCTGACTTAATCACTTACGGTGATCATTCAATTGAAAATAATTCTCAAAAGTTGGTTGTTGTTTTCATGCTGCAAATATTTTTGTTATCCATTTGCTAGATACAACTCTGGAAATAATGTCACTGCATTATTTTTATAATTTAGTTAAAGTTTTGAAAGCGTTTTAGTATAAAATGCACTTTGTCGTACTCCATGTCTATTCTCTGAAAGTCTAAAATATTGCGTTTCTTCAGTTGTTATCAAACCATAAAAGCAGCACCAAGATCTGTGTATAGAGATGTGGAATAGAATTCTCTTATTTTTGAGAAAAACTTAATAAATCTATCTATATAATATATGAAACAAAAGATGTAAAAACATATGTATGTGTTATTGTATAAACTAATGAATTTTATATATTAAGTATTCTAATTCCTATGATCAAATCTGTAGAAGAAAGCTTTCGTTTCAGCATTCTAGTGGTGATCTATCACCCGATGATCCTGTCACCTTATAATGAAGAAATGAGTTAGTATGTAGTATTCAATTTAAAGCTGGCGAAAAATTCATTTCCAAATAAAAAAAAAATGGATAATAATTTAGAATTTTTTAATTTCAATTATTTAAAATTCTTGTGAAAAAATGTAAGAATTATACGCATATAAAAGTAACGACTTTGAACGCAATTTTTTTATCTCTCTTTTTTATTTCAATATTGCGAAGCAATAGCTGATTACCGCCCCCGCATGTACGATATGTTTTCTATTATATTTCTAATCGATTTTCACTGAAAATACTTTGCATTTGATTTACACTATTCCATCGCCTTTTTGCAGATGCAAATCCAATTGAGAATCCAACAGTTCGACAGTAGCTTCAGAGGCATCTAAAAGCAAAGATTGGAAATGAGCCAGTGAACCCCGGCCCAACTACTTTTCGAATTTGAGGTCTCTAAAGCTTTATTTCCATTTCCCGCAAATTTGACGGTGGTTTTCGGTTTTAGGGAAGTAGGGGTCTCCAGAGCTTCATTTCCATTTTTCCCAGATTCGACGTCAGCTTTCGTATTCAAGAGGCATTTTCAGGTATTGATTGTTTTTCCTTTTTGAGTCGTGTCAGATACAATTTGCACTTTCTATTTTTTCTCCAGTTTTGAGATATTCTCCGCGAAAAGTCAATCATAATCATCCGAATGTTGAACGAAAAATGCAAATGAAAATGTACTTCTAGAAATAGTTCTGAAGTTTGATAACAACTTTTCCTTCTGAATTTCTAAAACTTTGTATTTTTGGCTTAATAATCCTAAAAATCTTTTAAAATTTCCAAACCAAATTCTTGTGTTTGTGTTAAATTCAACTTAAAACTTAGTCGCGAAATTAACTGCAACAGGCATTTTTTGAACTTTTGACAGTGAATATCTCACGACAGCGAACTTATTTAATATTTATGAAAAACAGCGTTCGGGCCTATATTTTACGTTCTATCAGCAGCTATATTCAAACTTTTTATAAACATTGCAGTGTCATATTTTCCTACTCAGCAGTTGCATATCAAAGCTTTATGCAAAAATTCACTTTTAACCTTCTCCATCTAAAGCACTCCTCCTCAAATAAACCCAAAAAGGTGTGGCAATGATTTCGCAACATCTGCCCCTAATTATGTTCTCCACCATCATCATTGCGAATTTAATAAAGTTGTAAAGAAAGGTCATCATCACCTATATCACATCATAAATCACTTTTCTGATGTGGCGTAATATCCTAAAATTTTTAAATGGTAAAATTTTCAAGACTTATTTTTATTTTTAGGTTATTTTGGAAAAAAAATTATTTTACTGTTTAGCATATTTATTGAGCTTAGAACCATATTATTTCTTTGAAAGGTCTTAAGAAAATCATAATGGTAGTGTGATTACATTTGCCAATAGAACTGCAGGTTCAAATATTGTTGACGTTTCATATTTTTCTTACTTTCCAAGTCTCACGAAAATTAAATTATCTGAATTTTGGATGTTTCGCTCCCAGAAATTGTAGAGCTAGAAATTTTGTTTGTTATTTGAGTTGAAAAAATGAAAAATGACGCCCTAACAAAAAGTTTCATTAATGCAGGATGATAGTTTTTTGTAGTTTCCTCTCGGGTTATCAATTTTTCGCTTTAAAGTAAAGTTAAATAAAACGCATATAAAGTTATGATTTCGATGAAACGTTTATTTTATTATAGGTATATTGCTTGGATCTTGCCATTATGTAAGGAATACATTGTCATTTAAATGACCGTCTCTGGATTGGTTGCAGCAGTGGATCCTTCTGAGGTAGCTTTCGAAAAACTTCGGCCCAATGACACCCCAGTGATCAAACAGTCACTTTTTCCACAATCACTTCTGGGTTGTTGCATAAGCGAGAATTTTGCTTGTTGACATAACTACTGAGTGAGAAATGAGCTTTATTTTATCAGTGAAGGAAATTTTATTAGATTGATAGCTTACGTTTAAATCACCACGTTTGTAGTAAGTTTTAACTATGTTTACGTATTCTTCGGTTATTAAGCCATCCAATTTGTAAATGGCAAATCTTTCACTAAATTAATGCAGCATTTTGCAGACTTTGATCGCAGAAATCACTGACAGCTCCCAACCGATAGTCGTGTTCATTCTACAACAAGAAATGCACAACCCTGTACAACAGTAACAATAACGATGAAAAAACGTTCTTTACATTGCATACAAATTTTCAATTTTCGTTCGCAGTAACAAGTATTTGTACTAAAAGAGGCAGCATTATAATGCGATTAAAAGTTTATTGCACAAATACACTAACACTTTCGTATACACATGCAAATATACTTATATACATTGGTATTTAAGGCTGCGTATGCCATACATGGCGGAAAAGACTGTACAACACGGTGTGTACGAAAATAATTCGGACAAAATGTATAATCATAAAGAAAAGTGGGGTAAAAATCTGCATCTTTGATATGGGATGTCTCAATTTTGCAAGTGTTTTGTACAGGGCAGTTAAGTTTCGGTGAAAAACATGCTTATTCTAATTTCGAAAAATGGCAGATTTACTTAAGCTGTTTATTTTTTATCAAGATAACATCATTTCTACCTATCAAAGAAGTAAACATTTTACATTATTCAATGCATTGTTAATTTATAAAAAATTCTTTTCACATGCATGGACATAAACAAGGTTTACTTGATACTCAAATTTGTATTTTTCCTCTTGAGATAAAGTCAATTTCGTATTATAGTATAGAAACATTAGTTTCGTGATTTCAGAAAATTTAAGGTACATGATGGTAAAATACCCCGCAATAAAATTAACAATAACAACAAAAGACATATTAAAAAAAAAAATAATAAACAAATAAATAAATAAAATAAAAAAAAAAAATAACTAAAAAAAAGAGATGGGCCTAACCTATGTTTCTACCGAACTTTCCAATTTTCCACACCAATGTTTAATAGGGGCTCAATAACTAAATGTTTTCAAAGGAATTTCTATGGTCCTTTTCTAAGCTGTCCATTAATCGCTACATATTGATAACACTGTGGAACATTTTTGGGGTTTTTGTCTGGGGGGGGGGGGGGGTGAGAAATTCCAAGTCAGGGTGATGGTACTAGGTCAGTATAGTAAAATCCTCAAAGGGTTTCGCGTTCGTATGTGTCAGTTTTTTTATGACCTTTTACATTTTTTCCTTATCTTGATGTTTTTTCGCTTAGTTGTAAAACTAATCACCTTTCTACGTTTCCAGGGATCCGAAAATAGTTAAAAATCCGCTAAAATTCTAACATGAATATATCTCAGTGGATGTATTTAACAAAACATATTGTGTTACCCTTTTTTTGGTTTTCAAAGTAAAGTTAAATAAAACACACACAAAGCTGTGATTTCTACGAAATTTTTATTTAATGATAATGCTTGGATCTTGACATTATGTACGAAATACAAAATCATTTAAATGATCACCTCTGGATTGGTCGCAGCAGTGGATCCCTTCGATGTTCCTCTAGCGTCATTTTCAAAAAAAAAAAAAAAAAAATAAATAGGCTCAATAACATCTCAAGACTATAGGGCGCACCAAGCAGTCACTTTTTCCGGATGCAAAGGCTTTTCCACAATCACTTCTGAATTTTCCGAGCCGTATATGCGCCAATTTTGTTTGTTGGCGTACCCACCGAGTGAGAAATTAACTTTATTTTAATTGCTGAAGAAAATGTTGTTCGATGGAAAGCTCACGTTTGAATCACCACTTTTGTGGTAAGCTTTAACTATTTTTACTCATTTTTCGGTTGTTAAGCCCTCCACATTCGTAAATGGCAAATCTTTCACTAAATTAATAACACTTCAGCCGACAGTGGTTTTGAAACCACTAAATGGATAATGTTCATATCTCAGAAACCATACATCTAATTATGGAAATAATACAATTTTCTGCGTTCATATGATTGATATAAAGTCAACAAATGTTCAAGATGTCGATAAATTGTAAAATGAGACGCTTAATCGTGGAAATAGTTAAATTTGTGTTCCAACCGAATGCTTCTAATAACTGTATTCAACATAGTACTATGATTTTTTTTTTGGTTAGTAAAATGTAACGCCAGAACGCCAGCTTGTGCATAACTTCATGACATAGCATTGTATTGCCTTCATAATTAAATCCAATATTTTTGTAATAAATTTACTATACGAAGTAATTCCTAACTCCAGTTTTTTCAAATATATCCTAAATTTGTACTGTGAGTCTGCTATTGTTTATTGATTCACGAGTTGGTCGGATTTATGCATTCTTATACGCTTCCAATGGCGGCTTGTTTAAACAATTTTTTGTTTTCTCTCACGATAATTTGAGATAATGCCATTAAACTATTTTGAAAGTTGCATATACAAAATCGATCTACAATTTCAACCACAATTATTCACTTACCAAGTGTATAATAAATTACAAATGTAATTGCTCACTAAATACTCTTCAACATATCGTAGGGTGTACTCGTATAACGTATTCTCCTCTTAGTTTTAAATACCAAAATTTAAATAAATATAATATAAATATTTGTATTTACTTATAACACATTGAAGCGACATATTATTACTCTGCCGCCGTAATAAACGCATTTAACACTTTCCACTCGGAAATGTTCATAAATCATCGAAGATTGTTTGCATATTAATTGCTTAATTATATTACGTTGATAAATGACAACGACGCCCCAACAGGTGAACCACCTGGCGCCATCCCCCCACAACCAACAAACAAATGCCGCAATACACATACACGTACACAAACATTATAATTTCTAAGCTAATCGTCCTCTGAGATCTTGAGGGAAAAATGTTAATCAAAGCGATAACAATAACAAGGACTGTCAGGAGTCTAAAACTGCCATAACTACCGAAATATTTAAGATATTATGGGCGCGTGCATTCTTTATGGAACTTCATGTATGAATTTAAATAACTTTAACTGAAAAGAATATTTCAGTAAAAGACTATTTACCTGTATAAACACACACACATATATATATATATATATCAATGCTATTGCTAACTATAAAGCCATACACACTACGTGTCCTGCGGAACTTTGTCAATCACTAAATGTGTCAACTGTTTCTATTCTTCATTCAAGCAAATCGAAGTAAAATTTTGACACATTTGATTGCATAAGTAATCACTAAAGTGATTTTATTAAATCTAATAAAATTCTATATAAAATACTGAGTATTCTCAGACGTTCGTTGGAAGTGCACATTATGTACAAACGCCAGATTTATGTACTGCCTGCTGGTTCGTACTAATGGATGCGTATTATAGTACGTCCTAGAGTGTTTAATTTGCGAATATATAGCAACAACACCAACAACAACAATTACTTTGATGGCGTACAATATGTTCACAGACATATGTATATAATATATATATATATATATATACGAGTATATAATGATATATAGTGCACTATGAACACTACACATGCATTATGTTGATTTACGTTTATTTGTTTGTATTTGAGTTTTATGTTGATGCGTATTATGTACATATGTATGTTCACACAATCATCAATAAGTTTATGCAAATTTTTTTTTTCAACAACAATAATAATGCAAATTTGACATTACAGTTTATTTTATTGCAAAAATTTATATGGTTTTTTTTTTCACTGTTTGCAAATAAATATTTGCTATGACATATTTTGACAATAAAAAAACAAGAAAATTGTTTATATAAAATCGCATTTTATTGGAATGATAAATATTTGTTGAATCTAAAAACGGCCACCCATTAAACTGCATGAACATACTGGGGGGTTTTAACGACAAAAAAAAAAACAAAAAATAAATAAATAAATAAATAAAAAATCAGTCACATGAATATATTCAGGGCAACACTATTAAATACTAAAACTAAGTGTTAACAAGTTTTTGCCTGGCATTCAATTTTGGAAACAGTATAACTCTTTTAGAGATCAAACTTAAAAAAAGCAAGACCGGTATATGCGAAACATGGCGTTTAGGCAAATTTTCAATGACAATTTTTCTATTAGCCGATTTGCTTACGATCAAAAATGCTTTTCAATGCATTTTTGTTCGCTTCATATTGCATTTTTTCATACATTATTCAATATATATTTATATATATATTCAATTGAATTGATTTTTTTATATTTTTTTTATATATTTTATATTTTTTATATATCATATTACTAGTTTTATATACATATATTGTTATTTATACACATATAAATATATATATATATTATATTATACATATCAATGTTTTTGTTTACTGCCACATACCAACAGCAGACTTCTCAAGCCTTTCGGCTCATAAGCTATCTGCAACGCCTTATATTGACGCTTTTAAACCAGCACACAAGCTTTTCTCATCCATTCAATTGGATCCCGGTATGTGTGATCAAGAATTCCTCTTGGCATTCATGAAATATCTTCTCGTAAAAAGCGGCGAGGAAGTTATTCATCGACTAAAATTTGATCTTTGATCGCCACGCATTTCTTACCCCGAAACGCGAGGACTTCACATATGATTGAAATAACATACACGGGATATACCAAAACATATTCCGGTTGGCGCATTTCCAATAAGTTACGTCTTTTGTGCAGCTAAACTATTGCATATGTGATGGAATGAGAACAGTTTAGCTTTTGGAAGTGGCAAAATTAAACTTGGGCACATCATTTGTACAATTAAATTCAAACCAAAGCTGTAGCATTGATAATCGTTTTTAATTGGCTTGGACAGTCCGTTTGTATAGGGAAGTTCCTCGAGACGTCTCCAAAACATAATCTTTTAAATATATTAACGACGAAAACCATTGTTCGCGCGAATATTTATTTATTTTTTGTTTTTTTAATTTTATATTTTTTGGAATTACGGATATTTTAGAAAAAAAAAACCGTGATTCTCTTCTATGTGACGCGAAAGAAAAAGTTGGTGCTATCTATCCAATTAGCGAAATAATTTGGAAAGAGCAACTCAAAGCCTTTGTAATGAGTATAATAGTAAAAACTATGCGGTATAGAATGCCCTTCAAGACGTGAATTTATATGTTTGATTAGATATATTTTCAATTTATTATATAATTTTTCGCCAAAATTCGTCTTTGTTTCAAAATTAAATAGCGTAACAAACTCTTTCAAACTCAAACTCTTTCGTTACGCATAAGAGATCTTATTCACATATATTTTGCAAAATTCGTTAAGCAAATTCACAATTATTCGCCCAACAAATGCTTATGTGAATTTAATTTACATCGAATGGATCCGGTGGCAAAGAGGTGAATATTTTAAATATGGGTTTAACAGAAAATTGTTAAACCAACCAATTTGATGCAAACCTATTTCATTTAGTGGGCTAAATTAGAATTTTTACTTTCATTTTCTATGACAAAGATGTAAATATTTATTTAAAAAGACTGATATATGGTTGGTAATTTCAATAAATGTAAAAAAAACTTAATTATTTTGACAAACGAATTTTACTTTACTTGTCTTTTTATAATAGAAGCCTTCGAAATCTAAACAAAACATTAAAAATTGTTACTCAAGTTATGTCACTCTTCAACAAAATCGAAGTTTTCTATACATTTAAAAATTATTATAGGAAGAGGAAACAAAAAACTTTAAAGAATTTGGAATTATCCCATTGCATTCTTTCAGATATACTTTGCATAATTCGTTAACCAGATTCAGAATTATTCGGCTAACGAATACTTATGTGCATTAAATTAACCTGTAATGGGTTCTCTGGCAAAGAAGTGAGTGTCTTAGATATGGATATAATAGAAAATTATTAAATCAACCCATTTCATCCGAACTATTTCATTCGTCGGCCTAATTTCAAATTTTTTCTATTACAAATAAGGAATGAAAGGAATGATTTGTAGTTGATAATTGAGCAACTTGGTGTGTGTAAAAAGGCCTTAACTTTAATTGCCTTTTTTGAATAGATGACTTCGAAGTCTAAACAAAGTATTAAAGGTAGTTACCTAAGTTATGGCACCATTCAACAAAATCTAAGTTTTTCTACACATTGAAAAAATATTTTATACATTACTATATACTCTTATTGAAGGATTACATTTACAAATTGATATATATATATGTGAATATATATGTACACTAGCCGACCCGGCAAACGTTGCTTTGCCTTCAAATTTTAGCAGAAGCAGAAATAATTGCTTTTTAATTTGTGGTTTGCATAGAAGGTACCACTCCCCATTGTCCAATCCCGCCCATATTTGCAGCAGCACTTAAGATATGTACACCAAACCGATGTACCAAATTTTGTTCAAATACCGTAAACAGGAGCAGAAATATTGGATATTTAATTTATGGTTTGTATGGGAGGTACCACGCCCCATTGTCCAATCCCGCCCATATTTGCAGTAGCACTTTACATATGTACACCAAATCTACGCACCAAATTTTGTTCAAATACCGTAAGCAGGAGCAGAAATAATTGATTTTTAATTTTTTGTTTGTATGGGAGATACCACGCCCTTTGTCCAATTGGACCGAATTGTAAATCTAAACCATCCCGGGCACCACCCAGACGCATATACAAAAATTTATGCAAAGCGGTCCAGCCGTTTAGGAGGAGTTCACTGACAACGCCCGTACTATAGATTTATATATATAAAGAAGATGTATGTATGAAACTACGGACGATTTACCGGGTGATTTGGAAATCGTCAGGTCAGGTATGACTTTATTTCTAAAGATTTAGATAAATTTGAACAGTCCTGCAATGATCAAGCATATCTGAATGAATAAAATCCAAGTAAAATTGGGTACAAGTAAGAGCGCATCTACGCTAGTCTTTGTCATTGTGCGCAGTTTCTTGGATGATTTAAAACGTGGTAAAACGACAGCTCTATCTAGCGCAAGCAGTCACGCATGAAAAACATCATTTAATAGTCTCAAAATAACACTTGGGAGTGTTTCAACTCAATCCAGTGGAAATTTTGTATCGATTCATTAAGGCAAATGAAAAGTGAATTCATTCCATATCCAAGAACAGTAAAAAACACCTGAACTTCTCAGAATAAATGAGGTCAACGATATGTGGAAATACATATATATGAGAGTGGCATCAAATGTAAGGAGGAAATGAAGGGCAACTATTTGAGACATAAAATTGATTCTATTAAATCTGGAATTTCAAAAATAATTTGAAGATAATTGTGAAATGTATATTATATTAGTTAACGTCTAGTCATTATATACATATAAATGACCATTTCTATTTTATGTATATCTATAAAAATTCAAAATAAATTATTCTCCATTGGTGGATTCTAAAGTTTTTACATGCTTTTAGAGAACATGTATTGATTGTTAGATTTCTCGAGCACATAGATCTCATAAATTGGGAATTGCCTAAACTTGATAAGCAAAATCAATTAAATTCGATATAAACATTCAATACTCTAATTCACATGATCAGAATAAGAATTATTACACATCCCCTATAACAATCGTAGCATAATGTTACGATATCATATTCCAACAACTGATTGCAGTTACGTTGTGATGTTTTAAGCCAAAATTTTATTTTTGAATTTACTTTTTTTCCGCAATAATCATGATTTGATCATTACGATTACGAGCTCTCCAGGCACATCACTGAAAAAAATATATACAGACAAATTTATATACATATCTGTCAGTCTGTAGATATTATATGTATATAATTCAAGCAAAATGTCTGCCTACCACGTTGTATGGATGCAAGGATGATGTGTCGTTGTCGCCATCTGTAAATAGCTGAAGATGAATTTGAATTTAAATCATATCACATCTTAAGAATATACAATTCATAAAGGAATACCATTTATCTACATCCGTTTATGTATACATATATGTATGTATGTGTGTATATACATGTAAATCTACTTATATATAAGTACGTATGTAAAAAGGAAATGTCTTATTGTATTCTTTGGCATTTCTGTTTTTTTTTTTTTTTTTTGTTTGGCTCATCATTTTGTTGTACAACGTTTAAGCACAACAACAGCGATTGTCGACATTTTAGCTTTTGCGGTTTTATTGAGACTCTCTGTTTGTCTGTCCTGCCGTCTGAATTTCTGTGTGAGTTTGTCTGTCTGTCTGACGGTTTTGCAATTGTAATTTCAAGACGCATACAAAGTCTTTAAACATGTACGATGAGTGAGCTCAGTATGTATGTGTATGTGTGTGTGTTGCATCCATTGTTGGTTCCTTATAAAACAACCAACCAAGAAGTGCCAGGAACCAGCCAGCAACAACATCAACATCAGGGATTTTTTAAGAAATGATGGCGGCAACGGCGGTGGTGGTGGGCCTTTGTCTAAATGTTTATTTTGCACTGAGCTTATCGCGTACAAGAAACTTTTCTGAGCTGCCACAATATTTCTTGGATACATGTTCCTACAGCACACATTCAAGCCCGCGTACGTATGTAAAATTATTCGCACACATATGTAAAAGCCAGCACGTTTATCCTTATGCTCCGCAACATTTCGCATTGCCATTGTGTACACTTTCAAACGTCGAAATGTAGGAAACGAAGCAAAAAAAAAAAAAAAAAGAAATCTCTAAAGAACTTGGCATTATGCCATTGCATATTGCGTGCCTTTACCGTTTGCTAGAGTCTTTGCCATTCATTGCCACACATCTCCAGCTCCAGATCTCCATTTTCCATCAGTGGCGTATGGCATTCGCTTCGACTGCCATTTGTTTGCTTAACGCAATATCGAGTTGAAAGGGAAGAGTAAAAGAAGAAAAAAAGGAAACATCACTTTATATATATAAAGCCTTCTCTATGTTTTTTCTTTTTCGTCGCGATTGTAAATACATGTGTGCAACGTCGTACATGGCCCTATACTTGTTACAGACAACATGTAAAATGTTATCATCATCATTGGAAACGTGTACAGTGCATAGAAAAATTGGAGCTGCAGTTGACAAATAGTGCCCTGATTTAGAAATCGTTGTTGATGTTATAAGGGGTTATTCGACGATTTCAAACTCGCCGGTCGGGCAAGGCTGTCAGCTGTTAAGTACATACCTGTAATCTGAATTGTTATTTATTTAGCGGCAAACCTATTTACGAATATGGATCGTTTAACAAATGGAGAACGCGTACAAATAGTTGAAACTTGGTACAAAAGTGGTGACCCAAACGTGGACTTTCAATCGAACAAAATTTTCTTCAGCGGTGAAGCTCATTTCTTAATCGGTGGTTACGTCAACAGGCCAAATTGTCGCATATGAGGCTCGGAGAACCCAGAAGCGATTGTGAAAAAATTTGAATAAATACGCAATGACGCTTCCAGACCATAATGCGCACCAAACAGTCACTTTTTCCGGATGCAGTTGTGGCGTTAAAAAGCTTTCAATCAATCACTTTTGATGATGAACGGTGTACGTATGACATACAAAAAAATTTGCTCCTTTTTGGTGTTACGTATACGCTTTATATCGAATTTCTAGGGCCACATAAAGTATAACATATGCAGTGGCGAGCAAAATTGAGGAAATATTTGGCCAATATTGTACTTAGGTCATCGGGGAGAATAATCTAAAAATTTTAATTTGGTCTGAGCTCCAAAAGGTAAAATGTCCGATTAGTAGAGTCAAACGGTTTGGTACAACTAGGTTGATACAGTTTGACACAATTTGACGTAATTTTCGTAGCTATATTAAACTAATGGCATTGACCTGTAGAATGACACCATTATGTGCTTTACTTTCAGGCGGTATGTATATCGTTGCGCCAAACATTAAATATATCTAGTTCACTCGAGTCTACGAAGAGTATTTGAAGTGAACAAGTTTTTTATGTCTATATTAATCTCCTCGATGATTTGCATACATAAATCAATCAATGTATTCTACTTTATCAAGTTGTAGTTTATGTGATGATAAGTTCAGTAAAGAGTTATCCGTTTTTCGATTTCATAATTAAAGTTAAATAAAGCACACATAAAGCTAAAACTTTTTTTTTTTCATTATAATATTTGGACCTTGCCGTTATGCGCAAAATACAGTGTCAAAATCGGTCGTGTTGAATCACCTCTTTTGTAGTAAGTTTTAACTAGTTTTACGCATTCTTCGATTGTTAAATGATCCATATTCGAAAATGGCAAATGTTTCACTAAATAAATAACACTTCAGATGACAGGAACAGCTGATAGCATTGCCAGACCGGTGGTTTTGAAACCACTAAATGTACAACATTGAAGGCGCGAAACCATTTATACTCGTAGCATACATACTCGTGATATACACGTAGCATAATGCAAACGCTCCAAACCACTTTACTGAAAATAGTTTATATTCATTGTTATTCCTTCACTTTCTCTTACAATTTAAAAAAAGTATGCCCTTGAAGCAACTTCCTGCCATTATAGGATAAAATATTTTCGAAAATTGAAATGGCAACTAATTATGAATAACAAGAAATATGACCTTCTTTAAATAACATTTTCGTTATTCTATAGGGCGATTCATTTCAAGATTCCATTCCGAGTAGAGTTTTTGATAGGTCAAGCTGTTAAATTGCCATTATATTTGCCACCCAACCCGTGAAGTATAACATTCTTGCGCCAACAATTCTACGTGAGTTGGTGATATGAGGTTACACCTGTAAACTTTTCCTTCGAGACTACATAAAGTCTAAAGTCTAAATGAATAAGCTGGCTATGATTGAGGAATTGAAGGCCAACATTACTTGCAAAATACTCGAACGTGTCGTCGAAAATTAGAGCCTCAGAATGGGTCATATTAGAAACAGTTCAATATTTAAAAAATAAATGCAATTAAAGATTCTTTTACATGAAAATACATATTATGCGACACAATTGTGGTTTTTAATTTTTGAAAACAAGTACAGGGTGGCGCGCGAAACACAAAACGGGAACCAATGGGGACCGTTATTTAAAGATGATAAAGCATTTTTTTTTACCCAGAATTGCGCCTAAAGACATATCCGTTTCAATAACATTTGGTTCCAGCGAGATGGAGCAACTGCACACATAGCCAGACCGGTTATGGTGGAGCTCCAACGAAAACTACAAAAGAAATTAATATCCAGAAACTTTGCCGTCCGCTGGCCCCCAAAGTCACCTGACGTGACTGAACTAGTTTCCTTTATGGAGTTATGTCAAGTAAGAAGTGTACAAAACGAAACGAAGGACTTTGATTGAATTGAAGCAGTCCTTTAAAACAATAATTAAGGCAAGGCCGCAATGAATAAGTTTCTGATCAGATGTCGCATACGTGTGAATGATAATGGGGTTATTTATGGTCTGTAACCTTCAAAACCAATTAATTATACAAAATAACATTGAATTTTCTATACAATAAAAAACAAAATAAATAAAATACATAGATTGAAATAATTGCATTTCTTATTGAAGCATAATTGGTGCATCATCTTATACCTGTAAATCAATCGTCCTATACTTATGGTGCAATAAATTGGAGATACATACATGTAATATAAACATACATTTATTTATGAATTTAAGCTCAAATTTTCTCACAATTTACACTATCACAACATTTTTATGAAATTTTTAAAATTTCATGTATTCGACAATATTGGAAAGGACTTTTTCGTTTGCATTGACTTCTTGAACCTTTAGAAGCGGAAGTAATTCTTTGACATCTATTGCCCTTAATAGGTTTAATCAATCTTTATTACGTTATTATAGTTAAGTGTTCAAATCAAAAATCAAGCTTAGGTCGTATCCATAAAAACCCGGAAGTCGACATATTTAAAAAAACGTGTATCAAATAAAGAGCATAATAATATTGTTTTAGTAAATTTGTTAACCATATTTTAATTAAATATTGTTATAACGGCAAAAAAGGGATCTCCAGTTAAAGACCTAATTGTCGTCATACGTAGAAAAAATAACTTTCTAAATCTTGAAATTACGATGCAAAACATACGATATATTATGAAAAATACCGTTGAAAATCTGCACTAAAACTTTTGGAGAAGTAATTTTTTCTATACATATCCTGAGTGCAGGAATATATCTAGTATATTATTTAAAGAAATTTATATTTTTCTACATCAGTGCAGGTTTGCAAAAATTGTCCTGCTGACGAAAAAAGATAGCTGGATTCGAAATATTTTGGTAACCACTCAAAAATGTAACATTCTCCATCTTTGGAGAGTTATATTTACAACTTTTTTCGAAGCAGTCTACTATATATACATGTATATATATATATATATATAGCATATTGTGATAATACTTCTTATCGTATGCGTATAATAAGTACATTTTTTATGTGTTTGCATGGGCTTACATACGTTCACACACGCTCCTTGCTTACATTTGTATTTGTAAGCTACACACACGCTTTATATCTCGCATCTAAATGTTTATTTTTCTTCCTCTACTTATGCTTGAGCCACATCTGCTTATCATGCCCAAAACATGCATTTCTTGAATGTATTCGATGAGGGAGGGCCCGAGAGACAGCACAAGAGAGAGCGAAAGACAAAGCGGGACATTGTTGCAGATTTCTTTGCGATGCCACATACGAGTACAATTGGAAGTCAGTGCGTCAGAACAACGAAAGGACAGATAGTTGTCGTACAACGTTTTTGAAGCAGAAAAAATGGAAATATTTGTGTTCAACATTTATTTTTGTTAACTATTCGTTTAGTCACGCTGCTTCAACTGCTATTTACATTCATGCTTGAAACCGAAAACTTGTAAGAGATGTTTGCAATGAATCGGAATGTGATTTTGGTGGTTTAAAATATTCTGGAAACTACAGGGTGTCCGTCGGGAAGGCATGCTACTTTTTTGTGCCGCTATTTTGGTAAACATTACTCTTGACAGTTTATATTTGACATTCGTGTAGTAGAGATATAGCCAATTTTAACAGGGATCGTCTTTGGTTCATCCAACGAATAAATACAAAATTTAATAAAATCCAAATTTTAATCCATTACTCCAATTAAAGTCGTCCATTCCTTGATTCTTCCTATTACAACTGTGCCTTTTACGAGCAAAAACCCGTTTTTTGTACGTTTATTTAACTGCAAAAATTATATTTTACTATAATAAACAATAGTTACCAATAACAATTCATATATATATGTATGTTCCTGTATGGAGCTCTCTAAATCGAGCTCTAGTATTATTATCATTATGTAAGCTTGCTTTTTACAAAAAAAAAAAAAAAAAATAATACAAATTCTATTTAGAAATACCAAAATATTGATGTTCAGCTTTACACAATGAAAAAAAAAAAAAATATTAGAAAAAAAATATTGATAAAATATTATGGGTTTTACGAAGGTTGACGTCAAAAATTAAAAGGAAAGAAAAACATAATTCATTCAGCAAGCCACCAAAATTTGATTTACGCTTTTTTAGAAAAAATTGTTTTTTTGATAAACTGACCCGATATTTTTTTTTCTTTATTGCTTCGAACATTAATAGTTATAAAACAATATTTTAATAATTTAAACGAAAACAAATTAGTGTTAGTTTAGCGTCTTGTAGACTTTATTGAGGCGAGTTAGCAATACTGCGAATGTTACATTATTTACAATATTTTAAGGTGAAAGAGAAAAAAGAAAAAAAAAATAAATGAATATATATGTATATATATATATATATATATTTATATTTAGAATGGAAATTACTTCTCAATTCATTTTCTAAATCAGAAGTTCTTCTAAGTTGTGTAACAAATAAGTTTTAAGCAAAGTTTTAAATGAAGAAATTCTCGTTTCAGCCTTCTAATAAGGAAGTAAACCATTAAATTCTTGACTTCCAGAAAATTGTACTCGTTGTTTCGTGGTTTCAAACAAACACCTTATTACGCTTAGATTGCTACTATTTCTTGTATTGAAAATGTTTTGATTTCTGGTGAACTTTAGAGTATGAACGCATTTAAAAACGTATAATAAAAGCTGCAGTTTATAGACTCCGTATATTGGCAAAGTTGTCGGAAATACATCTTTATATAAGGAAACAGTCGAAAATGTCATAGGAAGATTTGCCACTATTTTCAATGCCTTTGACTGAACCCTATGCAAAGATTTTTGTTCTTCACTTTTCTATATCCGTGCACAACAGCCAAGTAATTGAAATTGCTTGGGATCAACGCTTTATACACCAATAATCTAGTATTTCGGTTAAGTTTATTCTTGAATTTATGTAACAATCCGAGAGCTTGCGCTGACTTCATTTTCAAGGTTACTTTGAAGGTATAAGCCCAAGTATTTTATAATATTGACTTCTTCGATTTCTTTGCCATCGACATGGACAACTAAGTTCCTGCTGTGAACATTATATGGCCTAAAACGCATAATATTTGTTTTATCAGGGTTTAAAAACAATTTATTTATTTTGTGCAAATTCATTTCATTTCATATCATATTGAACAGTCTTGTAATTTAAAGTCTTTTGGCCAATATTAAGCAAATTACAAAATGCATAAAATAAATACTATTTGAAAAATTCTGATATGAGAGAAAAATCACGTTCTATATAAGCTTCAACTACAGTTTCAAAGCATATCTTAGGTTTAAAATTTTGATGTTATAGTTAATAGCTTTTACGTTGGCTCTTCTATAGTTGTGGTAAAATATTGGAATTACGTTTTCATTTTAAATTATATATTTTTTTATCAGGAGGAACAAACCCTTGCTTCCGGCAATCTATTATATAAATACCATAACATAATTATCTTCTATAAAATTTGGGCATTAAAAAACGTTACTCCTAATTAAGCTTATTATAAAATTATCTACATATATTCTTATTATATTAGCAATATTATGCAATCTTATATTTGGTGTATATTTTGTAAAGTTGTTTTGAAGGTTCTTATATTGTGAAATACATGCTCTTAAACATTTTCTCTAAAAATTCTAAATTTTTCCATTTAGTAGTTTTTAGTAGTTTAACGTAGTTTTTTATTGGCCCAAATTATATAGTTATATGTACATTTTTGGGTATATCAGCTCATAATTACGGTCTGCACTTTGACCATAGGAACGCAGTAGGATGTTAACAAAAAATGCTATTCTGAATCGATCAGAATATATTTTAATATTTGTGAATGTTACAAACACCGGCATAAATCCAATATACCCGGAATCACAGTAGATTATAAGCTCTTAGAATAATATATTGTAATACAAACAATTTAATGTTTCGTGTAACAGTGTTGGAAAATGCAAAAAAAAACACTATTTGTGAGCACTCTTATTATAGAATCTTCAATAAGGGCCAAAATGCATAAAAACAAATGAGCACTTAAAAGTTGTTTTCGCGTTTCTTTATAAATATGATGATCATAAAACTTTCAACACCTTTTGAATCCGAAAACTGAGAGAATTTCGGACAGAAGATTTTAATGTAGCAAAATTTAAAAAAAATGGAATAAAATCTGAAGAAATCATACCCTTAAAATATATGACTTAAAGCCGATAAAATGATAATAAGGGAACTCACTTTAAACGATTTCACTTTAGAAAAATTGGAGAAGTGGCAATAAAACCCGAAACATATGAGGAACTATTTTAATGTTAAGAGATTTTCAGTCAAAATATTCCAAACGGTGACAATGGGTTATTTGCAGAGAAATATGTAGTCAACTAACAAATTCTTATTGTTCTCCGTGTATTTTTAAACTTCAACTTTCAATTCTCTCTAAATGTTTGCAATGAAAACCTGCCAGAAGAATCACAAGTATATGGGAAATAGTTTCATTTTAAAATTTTCAAAATGATGTGATACTAATGGAATTCATGTCAAAACATTTCAATATGAAGAAATTTTAAAATTTCTCATAAAATCCAAATGAAGAATCACCAAATTATAGGGAATTACATTAATGTTCTATAGTTAGTAGAATGATATGACAGTATTGTACAAATATTTGAAATAAATAAATTAAATTATGAAATAAACACTCAAAGTAGGAAAATATACAGAGAAACATGTAATCAACAAATATTTTGTTATTGTTTTCTATATTTTCACAACTTGACTATTTATGCTAACGATTGCAGTGAAGAATTGTGAGAATAAATGCAATAGCAGGGGATTTATCAACGCTTTAAAGACAATTTTTAAAAATTGCAATAAAATCCACATAAAGATATACACACTTAAAGAAAAGTATGTTAATATTCTCAAATGAATAGAATGTAAAACCGGAAATATCAATATATTTCACTCTGGTAAATTGTAAAATCCGGATAATGCAGATAAACAAGTGGTTAATAAATATTTTGTTGCTACTCTCTGAGTATCCTTAAACTTTTACAATTTTCCCTGAATGGAATAGTTCATAGTCACATCTCATTTTACCAACTTTAAAATTAAGATATTTTCCCTTACGTTTGTGAATGTTCTTTAGATTTAATTTTTATTTTGCTTTTTGTTAAAAAAAATGAATGAATTTTTTCCCCGTTCAAACAAATGTTCAATGTTTTTTTTTTTTTTTTTTTGTTTTCGTGTTAAAGAAATACAATAATTTTGCCATACGTTTTGCTACCTTTATACTGAAAAGAAGCAAAAAAAAAGATAAGAAATATCGTTAAGTTGGAAAACAAGAAAATGGGGGGGAACAATCCATTTGTTGCTGAACCAATAATGACGAGACGAGAGCGTATCAGCATTATTGTTGCTGCTGTTGCAGCGGAGGATCAACCATATAAATTGAATGCAAAACCATGGACAAGCAAAGCAAGTAACCGTTGAGCACGTACCACCCAATATGGATGCCATCAACTCATGGATGCAGCAAGCAAACGGCAGCAGCCACATTTGCAGTGGCAGCTGGCTGGTAGGATCATGGAGCACTCTGTTGTTCTGTGATTGTTTGCCATTGTGTTTGACGGGCGGTTTTATCATCGTCGCCGTCATCATGGTGAGCTTTAATAATAACAGCCACTGAGTGGAAGACTATCATGTAGCCAAACAATTGATGGCATTTTCTGTGGCTGGGACTGAGGCTGAGGCCACTTCTTGCTACATACTTTTGTTTTGCCTTGTGAATTGCTGTTCTAATACAAATTTCAAATAACATTTTCGTTGTTGTTGTTGGCGAACGACGTGAAATCCCCCTCTTTGGCTTTGTTGCCCTTTCCTAGGCTTCTTCAAATGTTGGTCTTTGTTTTATCAGGAAAATTTTGCTAGTCGATTATTACGTCTTCCAAACGTTGCAGCATTAGAATATTCATTTTATTTTAGTTGTACGGAATGTCGCCAGTTTTCATTGTTCACTGAAGCAAAGCGTTCTGGTATGAAGTGCATGCTTTCCATGTTTCCAACATCTCTCAAACTGTCAATGTGTTGCCTATGCCCGTGTCGATCTGATGCTGATGACACGGACACCGATAATGTGTACACATAATCAGGAATCAATACCAACAATTCTGTTGTAATATTGGCTGATTTGGCATAGAACTGTTTGGGAGCAAGAGAATACTTTTAGAAAATCTTGATGCGGAAGACAAAATTACATTACTGTAATAAAAAAAAAAAATAATACATCGTAGGGAAACAATTCATGAATAGTCTTTGAAATAAAAAAAATATAAAGTAAATAATAGTAGAATATATAATAACAATGCGGTTAGGTAGCTGTATTGAGAATACTGAATATTTGCATCCATTGTTGACCACTTATTTAACCAATTTTTTTAATATTTGGCGATCAGGAACACACCTTTGTTACCCGATACAGTGAAATTTATCTCAATATTGTACTATAACAGATTTATGGTCGGGATAAATAATAACATACATAGTACTGATTGAACTTTTCCAAGTATTCCTAATTTAGTAATAAAACCGAGGAATGGTCATATTTCACATTTCGCATTTGTCGTATTTCTTAGTCGATGACGAAGACTACTTCCAAATGGAAAATAATTTTATATTTATATAATTTTCAAAGGGGAAAAAGTAACTAAGTTTTAATTTAATTTATTTATTTTGAATTGTAATTTAAAGCCTTCCGGCCTATTATAAGCAAATTACAATATTCAATAATTCATCTATTAGATTTAATTTGGTCAATAATATAATTTAAAAAACTCGTAATAAAAATTATATATAAAATTTATAAAAATATAATATGATTTTAAAGAAGGTACGATTATTAAAGACAAAAAAAAAATATGAAAAAAATTTAGAAATTAGAAGTTAATCGGTATATAATCTAAGATAATCGGTATGTCATAAAAGCTACTCACAATTTAATTAAAAACAAAATTTTACAGTAAAGTCTGAAAGTGCTACAGAATGTGCCTTTTGTAAGAATCAAGACGTAATTTCAAATATTTTAAATGCCTTGGTAGTAAATTATAAATTCGTGGTACTCTTACTGCAAAAGCACGACCCATGAGTGTGGCTATTTTAGGAATAAGAAGCCGCTTATTATGAGTGGATTGTGAAAAATTAAACGAA
Source organism: Philornis downsi (assembly GCA_019455685.1). Classification (NCBI taxonomy): domain Eukaryota; kingdom Metazoa; phylum Arthropoda; class Insecta; order Diptera; family Muscidae; genus Philornis; species Philornis downsi. The sequence goes on from JAHXMU010000125.1 coordinate 3,217,559, forward strand.
TTAAAAAGAAATTGAAGACTACACAGTCAAACAACTTTATAAAATAACCACAAAGACCTTAAATCGATACCATTTTCAAAATTGCAGTCCAAGAAACGCTTGACATACAGTATTATATGAACACGACCCCTCGGTGAATGCAAAAATATCTCATAACTTTATTAAACGGCATCTGAATTTTCCTCATATTTTGTTTATTAGTGCCACTATATAGCTCTAAACAATATAGAATACTAAGCATGACATACATAAGCATGAACTAATTTCTTCTTAATCGATCTAGGCAACACTAAATCAATGTTATAAAAACTTCGAAGTGAAATATTAAATTTTATTGTTACAATAAGGAAAATAAGCTTATAATACATTTCCTATGAAGCGATGCTAATTAAGAAGAATAAGCTAATAATAATTTTGTTACTAAATAGAATTGTTAAAACTTGCTTTTTGGTCGGCAGTGATATATACAGTAGAAGGTAACAAATATGTAATGACCATTTGGTGGTTTCAAAACTGGCGGTCTGGCAAGGCTGTCAACTGTTAAATACCTGTCATCTGAAGTGTTGTTTGCTTAATGAGAGGTTTGTACGGATCGTTTAACAACCAAAGAGCGCGTAAAAATAGTTAAAACTTACTATAAAATTCGTGATTCAAACGTGGGCACATTTGGAGCATTACGGGATAATTATGGTCGTCATAATTAACCTACTGTGAAAGGAATTTTCTATGTTATAAAGAACTTTGAAGAAACTGGAAGCGTTATATACATACATATATATGTATATGTATGTAGTTAGACCTGTGCATCATCGTCATGTATGCACTGCCGAAAATATTGTTTCTGTTAGTGAAAGTTTGGCGGATAATCCAAATTTCAATTCAGAGCGCTGTTGCCGCATAATAACCGACTTTTTGCCCTGCACTGAAAGATTATGAATTGGATGAAATGCGGTTTCAACAAGACGGTGCCATGAGCCACACAATACGACTAAGTTTGGCTTAATTGCATGAGAAGTTTCCAGAAAACGTAATTTCACGTTTTGGCAACGTCAATGAGGAAACGGGAAGATGCGAATTGGCGCCGTCAATTCTTTGTGGGGCTACGTCAAAAACCGCATTTACGCGGATAATCCCGAAACGTTGGAGCATTTGAAAACCAGCATTCGTCGAGTCAACTACCTCAAAAGGATCCAAAAGCAACTAATCCCGAGGCGGTCATTCCAATGACATTGTGCTGCGTACCTAATGGCAAGGTCCAAGGATTATAATGAGATAAAACTTTTATCGAAATCATTAGCTTTATGTGTGTTTCTTATCTTTACTTTTGAAGTCGAATGAAATTGATGAAATGGAGAACCATGTTGCATTGATTCACATGCAAGTATTAAATTGTTGGACTATTGGTGGTGGAGTCGACCATTTTTTACTTTTTCAAAACCTTCCGAATTTCAAAGTAAACGCGATGCACCAGGATTAAATTTAAAATTTCTGTATCTAATCACTGTTCAGAAAAAATTTGATCTTGAACATTTCTTAATAATAACCATTGCAAAATTATGGTTATAATCGATTTTACTATCGGTTATGAGTTGCTCATAGGAAGGAATCCCAAGTATTGCGTCGATGCTTATCAATGCTTGAAAAGACTGAAGTAATATCTAACAGTATTCCAATAACGTCTATAACATTGTCTATATGATCTGTTTCTGTTTCATTTAACTGCCCAAGTGAGGAGAGAGTGCACTAAACTGGTTTCTTAACTGCTTAATATTTTTCCCTAATTAAGTAAAAATTGATAATAAGAGACTCTTTCAACTTACTTGAATTAAACTTGTAACTTTCATTCTTGCATTTTTTTTACTTACTTTCGAAAAATTTAAGAAAAACAAGAAATAAGTTTACCCTTTTTCCGGAATTACCAAAGGGATAAAACAAAAATGTTCAAAATTAGTGCTCTTCACGAAATTGTCAAGTTTATATTCGTTTATTGGAAATAGTTGTTATTGCGTTACTCACATGTCGATATTGTTGTTGTCCCCTTGCATTTTTTTTAAATCTCGGTCATATTCGAATGTTAGTACACAAAAGAATCAAATTTGCAAGAAAACTAATTTGTACGCTATTCAAAAAATAAAAATATAGCAGATGGATGATTTTAGCTCAATGAAAACTCACGGCAACACATCACATGCAAATGAAGAGAATTATACCACAATTGGACAGTATCATAGTTAGCCTCCTGGAAAACTGCCAGCTTTGTTACATCATGCGTTCGGATTTCCTTGAAGAGTTGTGCTCAAGCTTTCTCTCACTTGTCCACAATTTTTAGTCCCAGCTTCAGTTATTCTTTAGGACAAGTTGCTAGCAGTGCCAAACAAGTTGGGCTTAAGTAGGCATCTAAGTTTGCGTCTTTTTGCGTTTTGCTCCATTTGATGGCAGCAAATCTTTTAATACTGCTCACCACCGGCTGTCACGGGGACCTGAGTGAAACCCATTGTCCAAGAGTGAGCAAATGTGATTTCGAACTGGTTTTCTGTATGGCCATCATTCATTCATTCATTCCAATGGAGATGATTACAAATGCTGGTGTTGTTTTTGTTGGCGTTATGTTTCTCTGATACGTTTGGAACACTTATCGTTCATAGATAATGAGAATTTCCATCATTGGTATGCAACGCCAAACTATGGCTGGACGGATGGATGGTCGCGCACAACAAACCGTCGTCCAATTTTTTTTAACATAGAGAACACAGATGGACGACGTGAGTCGAGTTGCAAGGAGCCTGGGAGTCAATGGTTGGATGAAATGGAATCATTGGGATGGGATGGGATGGTTCATTCGTTGTTTGAGTGCTGCTGATGCAGTACTCGTATATGGATGGCGATGGTGATGCGATATCGAAACTCAGAGCGGCTGCTGTCGTGGCCATCCATGATGGTTGTTTTCTGTTTCTGTTTCAGATGTCTGGTGAAATTCTGGCTTTTACATTTTAGTCACGTTTCACTGAAGTCCAATACAACAACAACAACAACATGTAATGTTTTCAGTTGCTACACACATAGCCGTGCATACATTTCCATTTTGCTGCCGCTTCTTGGAGTACTTCAATCGCAAAATCCATTCATGTGGCTGTTTTGCTTCTGACTCTCCGGGTAGAGACTATGACGATGACGATTGCGGGGACGACTTCAAATGCCAGCAAATAACATTGCTGGAGGGGTGTCAAAGAGGGCCAACTGGGGCAAAAGGAGAAGGTCTCCAATGTTGGAGGAGAGAATGCTATGGCGCGGTGGTAGCAAAACGTGGGGATAGAATAATTCTGCCATAAAATGAAAGATGTTGAAGCGCTCAACACGACAACGACCAGGAAGATGAAGACGAGGAGTTGTTTTGGCAAAAAAATGGGTGGATTACATTACTTTTTTGTTTGCTGGTGTTATGGCCATTGCTGTTGCCGTAGTTTTTCTTGTTGTTGTTGTGATTTTTATGAAGCATTCGACACCGACAACAACAACAGCAACAACAGCAATGATGGCAACAATCGCAGATATGATATGAAAACGTAAAGAAGCTGCTTCTGAAGCTGCCGTACATTTTGCTAAACGTTAAACGTACAATGGCATGAAATGGAATAAAAGAATGGGAGAACACTTGAAAGCTGAGGAAAAAAAGCAAACCAAACAAATCTCAAGTGGAATCAGCGCAAACATACAGACACTTGCAATATCCCAGCGATGGGTCGTATCGAGAGCCACACCGAAGGACGGCAAAGCACAGACGTGCCAAAGGACGGACAATTGTTCAACGTGCCATGGCCCACAATGACCATCATTTCTTGAGGAATCATGTACATGACCATGTAATGGAAGGAGCAGAATGACCTCCATGACCAAAACAAGTAACACAACAGCAAAAATATGGCCGCTATAGCGCAAAGCAAAGCAAAGCAGCAACGACGCAACGGCAATGGCACCAGCAATATCGGCAGACGGCAGACGAATTTACCAAATGTTGCTTGCCGTTGGTACGTGTTCTGGTCAAGGGGCGAAGACTTGCGCCGGCCGATTCCATATACAGAAGCATAGCCGCCTGAATAAAGGAGGAGTCATGGACAACAACCACAATAACAGCAACAACGAGGGAAAAACTTGGACAACTGGGGGAAAAAAAAAACAAAACGCAACAACACGAAGATCATGAACTTGAGATTGCGTCCAAGAAGACCCAGGCAGTGAGAAAACAACCTGAGCGCTCGTAGACTTTGTTGTAAGTTATGACTTTCAAGAAGGCAACTCAAAAGATTTTTCACACGAAAAAGGAAAAACTTCACGACCTCTTCTGTTGCCCCCTCGCAAACAAGGGAAATACATGCAACTTCAGTCAGGAACTACATTGCCACAAATGTCGTTGCATTTGCAGTTTCAGTTTCCACATAAGTTCTGTTGGAGATCCCGGTATAACCATGCCACGTTTAGGCTACAATGATGACTGGTAGCTTCTAAACATTAATTACATAATTTTTTGTGTTGCTTTTCTCGTGATGCATTGGCGTTTTCATTTTTTTCTTTTTCTTCCCAGTTTGTTCTCCCCCAGCTAAAGTTGCGCCTCTTGCACTGGCAACATTTGGGGGGAGCTTAAGTGGAAACTTTTGAAGAATTAACCAACTGTAGCATGTGTTGACAGTTGGGCATTCAGGGAATGAAGTGCAAATATTTTTAACACGAAACACAATTTTTCTGGATTTCTTCTTTACGGAAAAACAGAAAAGCGGAAGAAAAAATTGGTAGCTTCTGCCTTTTAAAATATTTGTAAGAGAAGAAAAAAATTATGAAGTTGCATCATACTTCAGAATTTATTAAAGATCACTTCTGTTTTGAACTTTTGCCTTGAGGTGGAATTTGGGGACAGGATCAAACAGTAGCCCAAGAAATATGGAAATTTTGGTGTAATTATTTTGCTCTTTAGAAGCAATGAAAGCGTAAAAGTGGAAACTGCGACAATTTTGGATGCCTGTGCTGTATCGTCATATGAATAATGCATTCATTTGACATGGCTCCACACGGATACTTGGACGGATGTGTGCCCTGAAAACTGACAGGCGCTGCATACGGAGCAAAGTGTTGTGATGCACTCATTGTGTGTGCTGTTAACTGGTGCACTGGTTTAATAATTTCGGAAAACAAAATTTTGGAAAATATTAAATATTATGTTAACAGTTAAGGCATTTTTACAGTTGTAGTTTTGGGAGTAATTTTTGGGAAGTAGCACCTTTATTATTGGAATATGTTGTAGTCTGGTATCCATATTCCTTACAATTACTTATTTGAAATAATATACAACAGTAGTTTCAATATTGTCTTTTTCTTCTTAGGTGGCGACTGGAATAGACATATCTTATCTATTATTCACCGCCCGTAGAAAACAATTCCTAACGCTTCGATCTTCTTCGCTTCTCCTCCAATTCGTCACACCACCACGTTTCGATAGTACTTCAAAAGCCTGGTCCCTCCAACGGAGTTTCGATTGCCCTCTTCTGTGCTGTCCATCGAGTTCGTTGTCGAAAACTTTCCGTGCCGGTGCATTTGGGTTCATCCGCACAACGCAATCGCTGTATATTAATGCGTTTGACCACGTCGATGTCGGCATAGCTCATACAGCTCATTATTCATGCGACGCTGATACCCTCCGTTAAAGATGATGGGTCCATATATTTTCCGGAGTATTTTCCTCTCGAAAACTGCCAGCACTGTTTCATCCGCTTGTGTCATAGCCCAGGATTCTGCGCCTTATAACAAGACAGGTGGAACCAATGTTTGGTATAGTAGGAGTTTTGTTTGTCGATAGAGGGCTTCATCATTGAATCGCTTGCTTAGCGCTTAGTTTCAATATTGTAAGTGGGAAATAGGAAAAATTATAAATGAACATTTATGTTTTTTTGTTTAATTACCTGATGATTGAACGATTGTTAACATTCATGTCCATAATTTTTGTTGATTTGCGTAAAAATTGTACATGTTTTATTAGGAATATTTTAGAAATTTCTATTAAATTCCATGCTAGATTTAGTGTACAAAATACATATATTTATACAATGTTATGTATTCGAAATTCAGGTTGGTTTGTGGTTATTGGTCATTAGTACCCGAAACTGCAGCAATAGACGTTTCTACATTACCCTTGATTCTGGTTTAAAGAATTCTGTTTAGTTTAACAATTTTATATTTGTACTCGCAGATGGTGGCAGCTCCTGGTAGCCCGTTTGGTGACAAGTTTAGTCGAGTCAGTGAAATATCCTGACTTCTACTTAAACTTGCATACTTCGGCTAGTCAAGCATCAAGGAGAACTATGGTAAAGAAAATTGACACCAAAGCTCGCTACAAAGACCGATAATGCTTCATATAATTCATACCGGGATATTTATATTTCTGGTTTAAAAGTAAAGTTAAATGAAATACCCATAAAGCTTTGATTTCGATTAACCTTTTATTTTATTACAATGCTTGGCCCTTGCCATTATGTACGAAGTAAAATGTCATTTAAATTACCGCCTATGGGTTAGTTGCAAAAGTGAATCCTTTTGAGGTAGCTCTCTGCGATAACTTGACGAATGTTGGCTTTTAAATGCTCCAAAGTTTGGGTATTATCCGCGCAAACACGGTATTTGATGCCCACCAAAAATCGGTTAACGGCGTTAGATCACATGCTGGCCAATTGATACTTGCTGGCCAATTGATGTCGCCAAAACGTGAAATTACGCTTTCTGTAAACTTCTCATGGCTCGTGGCACCGTCTTGTTGAAACCACATATCGTCCAGTTCATAATCTTTAATTGCAGTTCAAAAAAGACGGTTATCATGCGGCCACAGTGTTCTGAATTGAAATTCGGATTATCCGCCACACTTTCACATAATCAGCCCGTAATGTTCGAAAAGTGCACACATTAGAGTCACCACTTTTGTAGTAAGTTTTGGCTACTTTTACGCATTCTTTGGCAGTTAAACGATCCATATACGTAAATGGCAAACATTTCACTAAATAAATAACACTTCAGATGACAGGTATTTAACAGCTGACAGCCTTGTCAGACCGGCGGATTTGAAACCATTAAATGGATAACCCGTTACAGTGGGCAAAATAAGATGGATCTCAGGTTTGTCCACTGTGGACTATAAGTACGATCGTGATACAGTTTCAATACAATGTCTGGAAATTTTTTTTTCATAATCCTCCTGAATTTATCCCTCATTTTGTGGATGAAACATGGATCCATTTTCGAAAATTTGAGATGAAGAAACATCATTTATCACCTTGATTTCCTCCAACCTTTAAGCATCCCTCGTTAATTGTCCTGTTGCTTGAGCATTACACAACACCCTAATTTGAGTTGTTTATGGTCCAAAGTGCATTTACTGCTTTACCACCGTTGAACTTGCTTTTGCCCCCATTTTCCTCCACAAAAAAAATAAAAAAAATAATAATAATAACAGGCGATCCACCATGATGTACAGCAATTGTTATGTGTGCATCATAACATAACATTTAACCTTGAGTTTTTGGCTGGGCTTCAAGCATCGCACATAGCCCGGTATCACCACCATCGCCATCATCGTCTGGCACAACAGACGGTGCGGTGCGGATTTGCCAAACAAATTTTGATTGATGACATCCGTCAATTTTGACATTTTTAGCAAAGTTTGTTGTTCAAGCCTGCAGCTTCTTGCGGTTTTGCTGTGCGGCGGCGGCGTTGACCAATATTTTGCGAAACGAGAGGAGTCCACACCGGGCCAGCAGTGGGCAGCGATATGAATGCCGGTCTTTTTCTCGTTCATTCGTTAAGGTTAAAAAGAATCATTCATTGAGTGTTTAATCATTATACTTTTCTCCTTCAATCAGTCACACCGTCAGTCGTATGGTCCAGTAAACGGTCCTTTATGGATGTCAGCAGTCATAATGGTGTGTGTGTGTGGATTGAAATTAGCTGACCAATTTTCTCATGGCTTAAAGCTGGTCGCGCTGCATTGCACTAAGTTGCGTCTCGCCGTTCATACGTCAGTGTATGTGTGTGTGTGTCTAATTACTTTGCCTTTTAGTCGCGCATCATCACTTTACGCTTGGTCTTCCGTCGGTTTCTTGTCTTCCTACGTGGCTGTGTGTATGAGATGGTCCACTCTTCTTGTTTGGCAGTTTGTTGGTCTAACTTCAGTTTTATTGGGTCACCGCCTTTGGAGCGGTTTTTTTTTTTTTTGTAACGATTTTCATATTTCGCTTTAACGTTTATTTTTTGCGTAAAGTGGAAGATAAAGAATGTTTTGAATGGTAGAAAGCCAAACAGACGGACGGACGGATGGTCTACAATTTGTTTAAATGAAAATAAATTTCGAAACCACAAAACTCATAACTCCGGATATCAGGCGAAATTGGATATTAGATGATTTCCTCCTCAAAGAAATTTTGTTTATTGTTGCCCTCCGTACAATGTTCAATTTTAAAGTTTTATTATAAAAATTTTGAACTGAAAGCTGAGGCGAAAAGCAAAACCAAAATTATGGTTATGGGTATCAGGTTGAAGCTCACAAGTGCTAAAGCTGTTGCTGTTGCTGCTGCTTGTGGTGATGGCAATGCTAATACTTTGCCAGCAAGCATCATCCTCTCATCATGTTCGTTATCATTAACTACCCTTAGGGGCTTTCGTCGTCTTTCGTCTTGAGTTCTGTGTTGTTTCGTTTCTCTCGCTTCGCTTTTATACATTTCAATTCTGTGCACCTAAAAGTCAAAATATCCAGTTTGAAAAGCACAATGAGTGGGGGGACGAAAGAGTTTTTGGTATAAAACGAAAAAAAGAGGAAATACAGTATTTGACACTATATCATTATACGGTTGCACTTTTGGGATGTGCTTAACCAAAATATGGACCCTCCCTCCCTATGCTTATCGTGCCCATGGTGCTTAATGGTTAAATTGGGCAACAGCCAAAGCCACACTTGCCACATTGGCAACAACACCCTCGTAAATAGCTCGAGGTAGCTTTTCGGAGATGCTCATTGTTTGACTATTTTAAATGCATCCTTGTGGTACTTATGAGCGATCCATAAGGATTCCGCAAACATGTGTGTGTGTGTTGTGTGTACGTGTGTGCATGAGTGTGTACAGAAATCCATCCCATGTGAGTCCTCACACCCTTTCGATGCAGTAGCATTACACAGGTCTACAGTAGAGGGTCGTTCAAGGAACATTTCGAATTCAGATCAACTTTAATACATAATTCTATGCGATATGAATATCAAAAAGTACATTAATTTAAACTTTGTTTTTGAATTACAGTGTAAGAGAACCTCTATTAAGATTTTATCAGAAATTTAATCAGGAAAAAATATTTATTTTGACACTAAAGAAACTGCTTGGCTTTATTACTATATACAGAATGTGATAGATAATTAATCATCGGTTTTATTAATAGTCCTGTTCTTCTTCTCAGATGGTGACTGGAATAGACATACCTTATTTATTATAAGCCGCCCGTAGAAAATAATTCCAAACGCTTCGATCTTCTGCGCTTCTCCTCTAATTCGTCACACCAAGTTTTGGTAGTACTTCAAACGTCTGGTCTTTCCAACGAAGTTTTGGTCCATCCATTTCCAAACGCTGTATGTTAATGCGTTTGACCTCATCGATGTCCACATATAGGTCATTGCTCATGCGACGCCGATACTCCCCGGTAACGATGATGGGTCGATATATTTTCCGGAGTATTTCCCCGCGAAAACTGCCATTACTGATTCATCCGCTTGTGTCATAACCCAGGATTCTGCGCCATATAACAAGATAGGTAGAACCAATGCCTGGTACAGTCGAAATTTTGTTTGTCGAGAGAGGGCTTTATCATTGAATCGCTTGCTTAGCCCATAGTAACATCTTTTAGCAAGCAATACTCTTCTCTTTATCTACATGCTGACATCATTCGTTTTGTTTACAGCGAAACCGAGGATGATGAATTCTTCCACCACCTCAAAATGATAGTTGTCAACGTTCACACAGAGTCCCAAACAAATGGACTCTTTGTTCGTTGAAACCAATAACTTTGTTTTGTCCTCATTTACCACCAGACGCATTTTCGCCGCTTCGTTCTCAATAGTTGAAAAGGCTGCAGTAACATCTCGTATTAATAGTATTTACCGATTATTGCCAAGCAGCCTTTTCAGCTATTGACTGTGAAATTTTGATTGAAACTCTTTAAGGGATTTTACATCTGTGTATGATAAAACGGATCAAATTTGAATAGACAAAAAAAAAAAAAAACGAGCGTTTTGTATTGCAAACATTTACATTACGTTGTTTTTAATTTTTCGAATTGAAAGAAATGCCGAACATAATATTTGAGGCAAATCGTTTTATATTAAACCGTGCCACATCCGGATCAATGACCAAACTTAATGAAATTAAATATTTTTTGTTTTTTTGTTCTTGTATGCGGATGTTCAAGAAACTGATTAAAATTATTACGTTATGTTCAAAAACTAACACAAAATCGTTATATCACATAATGTTTACATATAATAACTTTAGGTCAAATGTTCGATTTATACAAAATTTCAGAATTTAGTTTCACTCTCAATGGCTTACTACCTGTTTCATAATAACATTTTCTTATATTGAAATAAGCTGCGTTTCATATTTATAGGGTCATCCTTAATGTTATGAACTGGCCAGCGCTTATTAGATCCTTAAGTGTTAGGATCTCGTAATAAATTATGATTGAGACAATGTCTCCTGTCCAGTTTGCTCCTCATTTCTCTTCCACCGCATCCTTCGTCCCTGCAAGCAATTATTTTACCTATTTCGTGGTCTGTCAAACTTTTTCCTCGCTGCATATCCTTTTTTATTACAGAATTTTAACACTTCTTCCCAAAAATAATACTGATCTTATCGCTTGTACCTTTAAAAACTCACTAATTGAACTTGGCATTATAATTATGAAACACGCTAAAAACAGCATTATTGCAAAACCAAAAGTACCGTTGTCCGCATAAATCCCAAAGTTTGTGTGCATGGCTGTTTTGTAAAGGGTGTCCCAACAAGAACGCAAGATTTAAATTTGGAAGTGTTATTGTTTGAGATTTGAACAATTGTTATTGTTTGCTAGTAGAAGGTACGAGGTTACTAAAAATGGAGCGCTACACGACTGAACAACGCATTCTCATTGTGAACTTGTTTTACCAAAATGGTGAAAGTTTTGCTGCTACAGTTCGCAAATTGCGATCAATTTGGGGTCAGAATAATGCTCCAAAAGAGTCAACTGTAAAGAAATTAATGGATAAATTTGCCAAAACTGGATCTGCTAATGATGTAAAGACAACAACGCGCCTTCGACCAGGTCGATCAACCGAAAATGTCGTAGCTGTACGTGATGATGTCGCTCAAACTCCATCCACCTCAATTCGGCACCGAGCTCAGCAAATTGGTCTCCAAATCCACTATGCAGCGAATTTTGACGAAAGTTTTGCATCTTCATGCATACAAAGTTCAATTGACTCAGGAACTGAAGCCAGCTGACCATGGACAGCGAAGGGAGTTCGTTAATTGGGTATTGGAGAGACAACATGAAAATGCTGATTTTGCCGAACAAATCATCTTCAGTGACCAGGCCCATTCCCATCTTGATGGCTTCGTCAATAGGCAGAATTATCGCATTTGGGGTGAGGAAAATCCTCGAGTGATTCAAGAGAAATGCATCCTCAACGTGTCACTGTGGATTTTGGGCTGGAGGAATAATTGGACCTTTTTTTTTATAAAAATGAGGCATGTCAAGCGCAAACAGTCAGTGGTGTTCGGTATCGTGAAATGATAACCAGTTTTTTCCTGCCTAAAATTGAAGGAATGTGGAGGGCATGTGGTTTCAACAAGACGGCGCCACATGTCATACAGCCAGAGAAACAATTCAATTGCTGCATCAGTCATTTAAATCTTGCGTTCTTGGTTGGACTTCCTTTACAAACAAGTATTTTGACATAACATCATGCCAACAAATAATGTACGGTTAGACGAATAAAGCAAATTTATGGGTGGCTTTATAAATATGAAACACTCTGTATTAAGCGTTGTGGTTTGAGCATCTAACAATCCCTAAATTTTTTATGAAAAATTTTGTGTTATGTCAACTTAAATCTTGATACGCACAGTATAATATTCCGTCATTTTGGTTGAGACTTCAGTGTTAAAGTTCCACCCATAGTTTAGGGTGCCGCACGAATCGTGCTACAAACACAATGTCAATGTCATTGTCAATGAGGACCATTAGCTAATGATGTTGAAGGAGTTTTTTTTAAACAGAACTGCGCCGAGGCTTGAACCCGTTTTAACAGAGTTTGGTTCCAGCAAAATGAAGCAATTGCACACACAGTCAGAGCAGTTACGGTGAAGCGAAAACGAAAATTCTCATACAAATTAATATCTAGAAACTGGAGTTTCCCCTGGCACCCAAAGTCACCTGACCTGACTGCACCAGGTACTGTTTTTATGTCAAGCAAGAGGCGTACAAAACGAAATCAAGGAATTTGATTGAATTGAAGCAGCTCATTAAAACAATATTTCAGTCAATCCCGACTTCAACCCCTCAGGCTGCAATGAAAAATTTTCTGCGGCACCTAAACCGCATATGCCTAAATGAGCATGAATATTATTTACGGTCTATCATCTTCAAAATCAATTGGTTATATAAAATAAAATTGAATTTTCTATACAATAAAAAAAAAAAAATAAATAAATGAAATACATTGATTAAAAAAAAAGTTATTTAAATTTCTTTTTGTAGCGCAATTGGTGCGCCAATTTGTATGACGTTGCATCGCCTAAGATTGTTCTCGAAACTTTTAACAGGATTTCAAAAATATCACAATAAATTACAGATAAAAGATTTAATGCCGAAAGTGTAAACTATTGCTATCAGAATTCGGAGGATTTCGTCACGTCTTGTCTGCCATCCGGAAATTTCCCTTGACTTAGCTAGCCTCATATGAGCATTTCGTACATAAAAACCGAAGTAAATGTCAACAAGAAAAAATTTACTGCCAGAAAGCAGCTAATCGATGTCATAGAGTAGAGTATTTTGAATGTTTAAACAAGTGGTTTGAAAAAGGATTGAAAAAGTTGTATCAGTTAAAAGTTGTATCCCTTTTTAGCTTTCCCAGAAAATTATTGGTATTCACTCGTAACATGTTAAATTCTATTCGAACATACTGAACCGATTTGAAAGTTGTATAGATGAAAACAAACGTAATTAAATTTCCAGTCAAAGGTATGTGCAACGATTTTCAATTGAGGTTTCAGTTTAAAAGCTATTTAATAACTTTTTCAAGGTTTCGCATAATTTTTTTTAAAATTTCAAAAAAAAAAAAATTGTTTTGCTGTAATTACGTCTTGAAAAAAAAAAAATGTTTACAGAAAATCAAACTTTCGCCAATCTTGTGATTTATTAGCTACAGAGTGGCGCACGAATCGTGCTACTGTCAACTATAAACTTATGCATGAATGAACGCGGAGACCATTTACGGTCTGTCATATTCAAAAATAATTAATTGCATAAAAAATAATGAAAAAATTAATGAAGTACATTGAATAAGAAAAAATTATTTGAATTTCTTATTGTGGTGCAATTGATGCGTCACCCTGTATTAGATAGTTTGAGATTTAAATAAGTAATTAATGTGAGCTCAACCTTTGGTATGGCCATCTATCTTTCTTTGTGCAGCAGTCACCTCGTTGTGCTGACGAATACTTCCAGTCTAGAAATCATGAAAAAATCTCTTTTTTAACATCTGTCTTCATATTCAGATTCAGTAGGAAATTTTGCATATGAAATGATAGTCAAATGCTATAGGTCAACATTTTTCTTTAATTTTGTAATCTAGTGTGATTACGTTAGAAAAATATTGAAAACACTTCCAATAGGAATTTTTGTATATCCAACTAAATCTTTAATGTATTTAGTTGGAATACAAGCACAAAATATTAATTGAATTCATTAAAATTTTGTTCAAATATAGCAAAGAAATAATATCAAATTCGTTTGAATTATGGGAAATCGAAAAGCATATTTTTTATTGATTAAATGAAAACTGCTTTGTAAACAATGCAGCAGAATACGACGTTGAGAATAACTGTTGATTGTGGTTTTTACATATCAAATGACACTTTCGTCCACCATAGGGTGAATGACGTACCACATTCGTCATTTTTCCATAAATTCTATATATTCAGGATCATTGTAAAAATTTATAAGGGTTTAAGCATGTCCGTCCGTCTGCTAGTCTGCTAAGAATATGATAGCGACAAAAACCCTTGGAAAAAACTTCATAGGAGAACGACTGGCTTTAGAAAAATTAGTATATTTTAAGAATTGTTAATAGCCCTATCGTTTATATGATAAATAAAACTAATACATTAAACAATGTGCTATTATTAGTAGAAACGTCAATGAATTATATGGCAAAGGATTATTTGAGCTTACATTTTTTTAAGGAGCCACCCTAATTGATTTTAAAAAATAGTAGAATCTTTACAATTTCACTGGAGAAATTAACTAAATCAAAATATTATTTATAAAAAGAGTGCTTCTTTGATACGACCACCTATATGGCGATGAATCCATATGTAAATTACGGCATCATGGACCACAGGTGTTACATATCGGCAAAAATTGTTCAGAAGGAGGAAAAAAATTGCCCACATAAGGACTAAAAACAGCTTTAGAAAAGCTAACGTTTTTCCGAATTTTTTTTTTTCCGCTAATATTAAAACTAATAATTTTTTTTAAGTCACGAAGGAAATTATAAAACATGTGGAGTTATGGCATGCTCACTTATCTGGCGATAAATCGTCATATTGTCCTCCTCAGAATCGTGATACCATCGTAACACCGTATAATTGCTAACCGCCAATATCTTAAAGGAAAGAAATGGACTCTTTAGAAAAAACTTGCCACACAAACACTACATCTGTCTATAGAAAAGTGCTTATTTTGTAGTATTTTCCAAACTTTTTCTTATCAACTAAATCCAACTTACGAAGGTATTTGATAGACACAACCAACCAACCAACCAAACATTCAGATGGTGGGCGCGGTTAATGAAAAGTTTTAAAAAATATTCACTTTCACTGTACAAGTTCGCCAAGTCGATGTATTATGATGGCGATGAGAAGTTGCATGTTTCACGACACCATAGTTGATAAGTGACAAAAGTGGGAAAAGTTGGTACAGTAGAAAAACTAGGCCCCTGTGGCCTATGAAAAACTGCGTTTTTTCAGCATTTTTTCAACATTTTTGCCATTTATTCATTAAATAAAGCAAATTCACGGCCATATTTGATAGGTGCCAGAACGACGCACCATAATTTAAATACAGGGCGGCTCACTAATTATGCTACAATAAAAAATTCCAGGTGAATAGGCAAATTCAGAGAGTTTAACTAAGTTTCGAGTCGAAAAACTTGGATTTACCTAAATTGACGGAAAATCTGAGTAGGGCGGAACGCAAGGCAGTTTTGGGAGAATGTGTGACAACCAGATGGCAAGCCAGATGGGATCAGTCACACAAGGGTAGAGCCACGTATGCTTTTGTGCGGGATGTTTGTTTCGTCAATGGGAATCCTGACTTTGGTTTTAACCTGAGTCTGGGTTTCATATTGACGGGGCACGGTTCTCTGAACGAGTTTCTGCACAAAAGAGGCCTGGCTGACAGTAGTGCTTGTGACTGTGGGCATCAGACAGAGGATTGGAAGCATGTGTTGTGCGACTGTCCTCTGTATGATGATATTAGGGATTTGGACGCATTAGGGATTGTGAGGGTTGGGGATAGTTGGGACGTGACGGACATGACATCGTCAAGAGATAGACTGGCTGGAGCTCGTCACTTTGCAGGCAGGTTGTTTGCAAGGCGCCGGGCTAGGAGGGAGCGTTAGGGGTTATCTTTGTGGGTTAATTGGGGGTAGGGATTGGGGGCTCTGCTGTGAAGATGCACTGTCATGTGTGTTGCGCAATGTGCAATGCATGTGGATGTGTGTTGGAGTAGCATCCCTCTGTACTCTTCTTCTTCTTATTCTTCTTTTCTTCCCTTCCTCTATTCTTCTCCTTCTCTTTTTTCAGTTTTGTAGGCGTTTGCATTGCGGGAAGGCATGTAGCTGCAAATTGTTGCAGGTGCATGGCTGCGCTTTGTGCAGACGGCTACGGTGGACGACCAGTTCCATGCGAGGTATGATGTAGCGAAACTGGAGCAGCTTTTGTCTGCGAAACCCTGACCAGAGGGTTTTTCATTTTCTGGTAGCACGGGAGACCAGGGGCCCCAGGAACATTTTGTTCTTGCCTGGTCGTGGTGTAGGACCCCTTGTGGGAGCATCGTGCTGGCTGTGGTTGTCTGAACATGCGTTTCTACGGATCTTGCATTATTTCAGGATCTCCTGAAGGTAATGCGAGAACTTGGGAAACACTGTTCTTCGTCTATCCGAGGTGTCTAGATAGGCCTCACTCCTACCCGGGAGGAAGTTCACTTCATACCAGTGACTTCAAAGGTACTTTGGCAGAGAGAGGAAATATGCCCCGAGGAAATTTTTCTAAGGGGACTGTTTCCTATTTCTAAGGTGCTTCGACTAATCCTTCCGGGATTAGTTTGAGTTCCCCAAAGGGGCGCTGGCTGTCGCAAACACGTTCAAGAACAGTCCCATGTGTGGTGGCACACCGTGAGTAAGGCTATCAAAGCGAGACCCACGTTAAACCCGACAATTGTTGTTGTTGTTACCTAAATTGACGATGCTACAGCCACGATTGTGTCTTGCACGCGAACATAGGGATCTCGATGGTTCGGTTTTCATGTGATACTTCTAGATAAGGCAGACATGTTTACCCACCTCATAATGGTCCATCTACTCAGGAAAGTGCCGCCAAACTCCCGTCTAAATTCCCTTTGGACGAAAGTGAAGAACTGCAAAGCATGGAATTGCTGTGCTATCCAAATTCTCTTTTCGATATCTCAAGCAATAATTTTAACAAATGAAAATGTTTGCGGCACGATTTGTGCGCCACCCTGTATATTTGTAAAAACTGGCTCTAATTGCAGGCATCGTTAATGAAAAAATTCAGTATACTTATTTTATAGCTGAAGGGAGTAGTTTTGGTGCACCCACTTGCCTGACGAGCTGGTACATCGGATAGGATAATACGGTCACAAGTGGCAAAATTGGTCCAGCAGGAAAAAATTTGTCCTTACAAGGACTAAACATATCTATTTTTTTTTTCTTAATTAAAACTATATGCGGTAGAAACTAGCAAATACAGGAAGGAATAAGTTTATTCACTTCTTAATGACATCGTTGTAATTGTGGGCGGGATTATCTAATAATACTGGAAATATATTTCATTAGAAAAAGGTATCTCTTTTAACACATTATGCAGGAGGAGAAGATGTTTCAGCCATGCCCATTCATCTTACGATAAAGCAGTTGAACGACCACGACCTTATGACGACTCACATTCCTCGCTGTAGTTTTTAAAGAAGTGCCATAAATATCACATAATTAAAAATAATTTGGCAGAGTATATTTTTTTGAGGCGGCATCTGTTGCCGCTAATAATGCCATAAATATCACATAATTAAAAATAATTTGGCAGAGTATATTTTTTTGAGGCGGCATCTGTTGCCGCTTTCAATGACTTTTCTATTTGTTTCGGGATTTACACAAATCGTATGATCTTTAGTTGTCTTTAACAAGACCCCACTGTACATTGAAATCATCATTGTTGTATAGCAATGTTGCAGCCAAGGTGTTGGCATTTAAAATGGTTTTATAAGCATATAGTACTAGGTAACCAAACGGACGGACATCCGTACACCGGCAACAGCCACTCATTTAGATGGATGGCCAAATGTCTGTCTGTCCATGCGGTCTTACGTACGTTTTGTACGTAAGGTTCATAGTTGTTCTCGCACTCGCATCACTGAATTTGTCCTAAAGCGATGGCATAAATTAAACGTTTTCTGTATTTTGTGGTAATTGCAGCTTTTCATAGCTTGTACTTTTTTTTGCCACTGACTTCTTTACATGTTCAAATGGCACAAAGTTTAAATTTGCGTAACACTTAACAGCTTCTGTTTATTCTTCTGATGATGATGAGGATGATGATAAGGACGCTTGCTTGATGGTGATTTCTGATGATTAGAGGTGGAGCTGTGTTGCCAAACGAGCGACTGTTCCTCATTAGGGAGCCGCAAAAGCACCTCAGCACATCAGCCGGCCAAGCATACACCCAATAGCATTCGCCTTTGTTCTTTGGCGTCCTTTTGACACACAACACCGGGAGGAGTATTTAAAAGTCAAAGGAAATTAGTGAGGTCGATTGCCAAAACATAATTGCTCATTAACGTGTATTTTGAGGTGTTATGGCAAAAGAGAAAAAATGAAAATGATACTTTAATACAACACCCGAGTCGTTTGGGGAGTTAAGTTGATGATGTTGTTATGATGTTGCTACATTTAAATATTTATACATGTGCAGCTTTTGTGAGAGAAATGCTATAAATTATTGAGACTTTTAGTAAGGAACCTTTTAATTATAATAACACAAAGTTTTAGAGAATTTAACGAAATTAAGGATATTTTGTAGGGAAATCAACACCAGTTGTTTGCTGAAAAATGTAATATTTGGAAGAGAAAAAATTTTCAATGTTTTGTTAAAGATTGACATACCTGAAAAGCCGATGAGTGCATAATGCAAATGATGAGTGCACATCCTTAATGAAACATATCATTGTCAATCAGAAATTTTGATCGAAACAATTTCGATGGAAACAATTAATAGTTGAGTACCTCTTTAGGCAAATTATCAGTGCAAGCAGATACAAAATTGCTAAAAATATACAAAAAGTGAATGAGTTGTAGAGTGCATAAGACAATGGATCTTCAAACCATTTTGTTTGCCATAACAATACAGTAATAACATTGGCTGAATATAAGCAGCGCATCCATTGCACTCTAAGGAATCTTTAGAATGTAGAAATATGCTTGATTTCCAAATCCTTAACATGCGGAATTTTTGATGAGTGTTAAAAAAGTTTGCCTCACTTATGCATGAATTTCACTTTTCCATTTAAATATCTAGCAGATTTCTTGATTTCAATATTAATCTTCAACAATTTTTCATCCATTTTCCATTGCAGGTCGCAGTGAACCGCCGGTCGGTGTTGGCGATCCATGTGCCGGTTGTAATAAACCAATTTTAGATAAATTTTTATTAAATGTTTTAGAACGTGGATGGCATGCGTCCTGTGTGCGCTGCTGTGAATGCCTTCAACCTTTAACGGATAAATGCTTTAGTCGAGAGTCAAAGCTATATTGCAGAAATGATTTCTTCAGGTAAGTGTAGACACACTGCAACCACATGCGACTACGGCTACGCTAATATTCAATCAGCGGTATGAGTAGAATACAAAGAGATAAACCACATGATGACACCGTCAACACTTTGCCTAGAGATTTTTTTCTATTTATCCAATGAATTGTTAAATGACACAAAGAAAATCAATTAAGTAAGGAACAATAAATACAGCGACCAATAGATGGTGTTGAAAATAAAAAAAAAAAAAAAATAGTTTCGCTGAATTCTAACTACCTCTTGATTATTCCCTATTCCCGTCATTGTGTTGACACTGACAGTGTGAGTTTCAGCATCGGCATCAGCAGCATTACCACCATCATCATCGTAAGAGTAGACAGCTAACGAACAAATCTGTGTTCTAACTCTTTGCAATCAAGTGAATTGATTTTGTGTGATTTTTTACATGTCACTGAGACTTGTGTGTGATGAAGGTTCGTGATGAGACCTCAAGTGATTGATATCCCTGATTTTTTTCCATCTTGTTTGATTTTACAA
Organism: Philornis downsi; assembly: GCA_019455685.1. Classification (NCBI taxonomy): domain Eukaryota; kingdom Metazoa; phylum Arthropoda; class Insecta; order Diptera; family Muscidae; genus Philornis; species Philornis downsi. The sequence goes on from JAHXMU010000125.1 coordinate 3,237,475, forward strand.
AACTTGTAGAAATGGTGCTTGATTTTCCATTTCGTTCATTCTGTTTCCTTTTAGACGTTATGGTACCAAATGTAGTGGTTGCGGCCAAGGCATTGCTCCCTCCGATCTCGTTAGGAAACCTCGTGATAAGGTGTTTCACCTCAATTGTTTTACATGTTGTATCTGCCATAAACAGCTCAGCACCGGCGAACAGCTCTATGTGCTGGACGACAATAAGTATATCTGCAAAGATGATTACTTGCTGGGCAAAGCGCCGTCGATATGTGGCCATAATTCCTTAAGCGGTAAGTACTCATCCATATTACATACTCGTATAAACGTGGCTTGGAAATCTGCAGAAATCTGGTTAATATAAAGCGAAGATTATGATGTTGCAAACAACTTATGGTAATTAGTTATGCTCATACACACCCACACTCACTTACACACATGCTATAGAACGTGCACGTGTGTATTTACTTGATTACTTCAAGTGTTGAAACAGCCATTTATGGTGGTAGTGCATCTTTTGGTTGTGATGAATATGCCAATGTTTGATGAAATGCACAAACTTTTACAAATATTTTGATATCAAAGTGTTGGCATATTCATGTATATTCCATGCTCTATTGTTGTACCCGGTTCCATTCATGGCATCCAATTCCCTCACTCAGTTCGTTTAGCCATTCATGTATGCCAGCCATTGCATTTTGCTGTCATACCACACTGTGCCACATGCAACGTGTGTTGATGGCTTGGCATTGGTATATCAGTATACTCGTATGTGCTACACCAAGCCACGCTACTGCATATGGTGTACAGCAAATGTGTGTCTTTGTAGCGTGCGTCTGTCCAAGGCGGCCGACCGACCGTCTGTCCGCACATTCGTTCACATTCAGTTGAATGTGAAATATTTAGTAATTTTGTTTAGATTTTATACATTTGCCAAACTAATAATTTAAATTGAGTGTTTGGCTGAGCTTTTGTTTCATGTTAAATACTACGACTACGACTAGCAAATCAGCCACATAATACTAAGGACGGAAATATATGTTGTTGGTATAAACTTAAACTTTGTGTAAACTTCTAAGCAAGTAAAAATAGAAATTTATGTATTTCAGATAATAGCAATTGAAATTTACAAGATATTAATTGATTGCCCCCCTTCTCTCTCCCTTCTAAAAGATCAATTTGAATTCAAAATAAAAATTCAGTTGAAAATATGATCTTCTTTAAGATGAAAATTATTATTACGATTCAGAAAAGCTGTTTAATTAATTAGTAATTTAAATTTAAATTTCATAAAAGATTCTTTGAAATTAAAGTGTTTTATTTGAAATTCAGAAAAAGTAATTGATTATCTGTTTTGAACCTAATTATGGCTAATTCAAATTAACTAAAAACTTACTTTTTTAAACAGGGACTGTCACCAAAGCGAAATGGAAGCAAAAATTCATTGTGAATTGTTTCTGCCTGCACACAAAAACAATTCAAACAATTTAAAATTGCACACAATTTTTATTCTGATTTCGACATTTTGATTCTTACGCTCAAAATGAAAATGAGAGCTCACGAAATGCTTGACTGAGCTCACGAAATGCTTTTCTTTGCAATTCTGGTTACACTTGGAAAATTCTTAGTCGAAAACATTCACGATATTTTACTTATTCTGTGTATTTTTGAGAGTCCGGCGTCATACATTCTGAAAGTAAATAAGCATTTTTATTTTTCACAAATTGACGGCACGTCTTCCCCATTGTAAGAAACGAATCGGGTTTGAATTCTGATTGAAATTGAGAAGAAGAAATTTCGAAATATTACACATCTTTTTTGTTTTCTCGCATCAAAATATCTTTTTTGATATACTTCGATAAATAAACTGAATCAATGTGTGTTCCTTCTTTCATTTTAGTAGAGAAAAGAATAAATTTATGAAGTGAATGCTTCCATATTAGTTGTGTAGATTCCGACAATGTTTCCAGAAATTGGTCCACTATCGTGAAGTATTTGATGTTGTAAATCGAAAAATAATTGATTTTTGTATATACGAGTATAGGAAAAGTCAATACATTACAAAAACGACAATGATGCCAAAAGTTTGGACAAAATAATGAATTAACTTAGTATGACCTTTCCAAACATACGTATTGTGTTTTTCTACTGATGATAGTTAGCAATGAAATTTTAGGAATTTATTAGATCATTTTGTTTAGAAAAGATTTTGTGCTACTCTAAATTCGACGCTAAAGTTGAAAGACTAAAACATAATAATTTGATAACCGATAGTTATCCTACTCACACTTTATTGAATTAAATTGGCCATTTTATGAAAGCTTCCTAAATATTGAATTTTATAGAAATTAAAGAAAATGATTTTCCAAAATCTATCTAACTTGAAATTCAAAAATTGCACTATATGTATTTTCCAAGTTTCATTGAATAAGGTAAAAAAATTTATTTTTAAAGTTATTTATGTTTTTTTTTTTATAAATAAGGCCCTCAATTTCGAAAATAAATTGACTTAGAGTGGTTTTCACATACAGCTCCGTGTTTAATTTCGAATATTTTTTCCTGACATGCCAATAAATGCGTTCAATATAGAAATAGGTGTATAGTATTGAGAAAGTGTTAGAACAGACATTTTTTTTTCATCATTGTCAGTTGTGTAAAGGATCGATTTGAAATATGTTGAAATCAGTTATGTCATAAAGATGTTATAAATATGTTGCCATGGCGAGCTAAGCCAGAATATGCTAAAATAATGTCTGAATTGAAATACTAAGGTTCAATTGAAATAGTAGTGATATTTTAGTTGGCATTGCTGGCTGGACTTCATATGCAAAATTAATTTTCTATCTAGCCTGATACAGTGTTGTTAATTTTAATAACAGAGATTTCTAAATCAAAAGGAAAACAAGGGAAAAATTCCTGTGATTGCCTTTGTTTATTAAAATAAAGGTGTTTTGAAAACTGCAGGGTGGTGCGCCAATTGCTCCAAAATAAAAAATTTAAACAACTTTTTTAATCAATGTATGGGGTTATCTATTTTTCGGTTGCAAAAGTTAAATTAAATAAAACACACATAATGGTATGATTTCTATAAAACTTTTATTTCATTATAATGCTTGCTAGTATGTGCGAAATACAGTATTATTTAAATGACCCCCTCTGGATTGATGACAGCAGTGGATACTTTTGAGGTAGTTTCCGAAAAAATACGGCTTAATGCAATCTCCAGACCATAATGCGCACCAAACGGCAATTTTTTCCGGATGCAATGGCTTTTCCGTCATCACTTCTAGGTTCTCCGATTCCCAAATGTGTCAACTTTGCTTGTTGACATAACCACTGATTGATAAATGAGCTTCATCGCTGAAGAAAAATGTTGACCGATTGAAAGCCCACGTTTGAATCACTATTTTTATAGTAAGTTTTAACTATTAACTATTCAATTTTATTTTATATAATTAATTGGTTTTGAAGATGATGGGTCGTAAATGAGCATGGATGTTCTCATTTACGACATGTGCGACACTTGATCACAAAATTATTGAAGTCGAAATTACCTCTATTATCGTTGCAAAAGAATGCTTTAACTCAGTTAAATTCCTTGGTTTCGTTTTGTATACCCCGCAAAAAAAAAAAAGTCTGGTGCAGGTTATTTTGTATGCCAGCGAAAACTGAAGATTTTGGGCATTAATTTGTTTGGGAATTTTTGTTGGAGCTCCGCTCGCCATCACTGATCTGGTTATGCGTGCAGTTGCTCCATCTTGCTGGAACCAAATGCTGTTGAAACGGATACGTCTTCGGCGCAATTCTGTTAAAAAAAAACTTCTTCAACTTCTTAAAATAACCGCCCACATTGAAAGTTGACAATAGCAGGATTTGTGCACCACCCTACATTATTTGATAATAATTTTTCCTTTATTTAAGATGCAATTATCCCAGATCACTGTTTTTTGTCAGTGAAAGAAACTGCAAACAGGTTTTCTTTTTGTCGGTCTGTTATTGGTTAAACTTAGAAATTTTTAGGAAATTGGTCCTAAGTTTAGTCGCACACACTGCACTTTGGCACTAATATCAAGTGCATCACTCACTCACTCACTAACTCATTGTTCAGTTTATCCATTTGTTATTTGTTGCAAATATTTGAAGGGATGTGTGAACGGGAATGTGTGCATGCGCGTATGTTTATATGTGTGTTTGTGTGTGTGCGATGGAGTGTATAAGTGCGTGTATGCATGTCAGTGGCATCATAAATAACAACAACAATAACACAACCTTAAATTGCAAAGTGTACAAATAGAAAATGTACACAAAATTTACTACTCATCGTATCCTTGCCCCTCTCCCTACTTCATCGTGACTGTAATCACTGGCGTGCGTGTTATGGCAGAGAGGTGGCAGTGTTGGTAGTAGTATATGATGATATGGTATCGCATGTGCGTGTGCGGATTATTTGTTTAGCTTTAGTTTTATGACAAAATGCATTTAGTTGAGGCTAAATCGCATTTAAGCAATTTTACTAAATAACACTTGGGGAATATTTAGCAACAATAATAATAACAGCAGCAACAACAATTACAGCGACAGCAACAACCATCCGAACAAATTACACTTTTCTAATCATACAAATATCTATACATTGTCTGCTATATATTTACGTAGATACAAAGCTATGTATATGCATATATATATATATATATAAGCAGATAACTATATATATATATATATATGTATATATATATAAACATATAACTGATCACATATTTATGTCCTCATATAACCATCCATCTAGCTGTCGGAGTATCCGTATCTACCGCACATGAATCTACAGTTTAACTATTACGGGTTTGCCATTTTTCGTAGTAAATATACACGATTTTACCCAAGTGTTGGCATTCATAGGTACTGCTAGATACAAACAAACTATTTGTTAGATAAGTATAGTTAATTATGACGACTTTTGATAAACGATTTGCTTGCCTTATGGGTATGAATATTCGAACGCAGCTCAGTTTGTACACTTGACAAAACGTTTTAAAAGATACGGCGGCGACGATAAGCGCTACATTTCAATTTGCAACAATATTTTTAGAAAACTATCAAGTAACAACTATAAAATTTAGCTGTGACATGGGAAAAAATTTCAAGCCTTTGTGTGACTTACAGGCAATAAAAAATGAAAGATTTATGACTTTAGAAAAATTAGTTATTTCTACTTTAGTTTTGCAAATGTATGTTATTTAAAGTAAATTGAAATTATTTGCAGTGTATTTCTGTCATCAAATGGTCTTTGCTCTGTTGAAAATTTCGCTGTGAAAAACTTGCCATTTATGCTGAACTGAGAGGCGTCTAGAGAATAATTATAAATTTTATCAAACACGGTGATTGTAACAAAAATCACAATGGCATTGCAGTTAAATGTATTGTTTACTATTGATATTCTTTAAAATTTTGATAAACCAAAACAGATTTGAAAAAAAAAAACCGTAAAACAAACAAAAATATAATACAAATACTTGTTGGCGGAGGAAGTAAGCAATTTTAAATGCCTTACAAATATTTATCCACCTAAACGTAACAGCATCATTGTTAGCACTGGCAGCAAAATTTGCAGCAGGCGCAGGATTACTGAGATATTAAACAAGACCAGAGTAGGCACACATTGATAAACTGAAAAAAAAAAACAGGGACAGGAGTTGTAGCTACAGTAGAACATGTATAATACTTGGGAAGACCCCATTATTGCTAGCAGAAATTTTGTGAAACCAATTGAGAATTTTTTGCCAAATTTATTTGCAAGGAATCGGCTGGTAAAGGGAACAATTGAAGAGAGTAAACAGTTTGCAGTTTATGGGGGGACTATTAAAAGTTCGTTCAGTGGTCCAGCAAAGAGTAGACAAAAACATGCTGCAATTTGTTTGTATTAATCTCTTGGTACTTTTTCAACGTAATGGTCATTCTGTTAGCTATGCTTTTCAAGTTGTTAAATCCATCCGTCATTTTGCTGATTTCATTATTTTCCCTTTGCTATTGAATCCTCTTACTTCCAATTTTTGTTTTGACTTTGCAAACAACCAAAACTCACAGAGGAGTGAGTTGATAAATAAAGTTCTTCAATACCTGAGAGAGTGACAGAAACGTTAAGCATACTCATTGCTGTGAGTATACTTATAAAATGAAAAATTTTCACAATTTGTGTAAACAAATTTCGGTATGTATTTTTTATAGTAACCATCTGATCTGTTCCCAAAGGATTGACGGTTTCCTCTAAAGTAAACCGCCATTATTTCTTTTATTACTTTACTTTCAGAGAATGATTTATACCCCCAGATTTCCGTGCCATAGGTTTTTTTTTTTTTTAATTTCAGAATCTTAATTTAAAACCAAGATTCGTCACCTGTTATAAACCCTGCAAAGTGCCAATACTTCTAGACATGAAACGTGGCCTCTTTTTCAGATTGGGTTGACATTCGATGAAGCCATCTCAATAATTTCTTCCTGCATTCGAAATTGTTTTGCAATATATGTAATAATAGTCACTCATGTCCAGTTCATTGACAATCTTGTCTATTCGCTAGTTTCAAAATTTATTAGCAGACTTTATTTTTGCCTTCTATGATCTTGGCATTCACTAAATATATTCTCCACCGAAATTTACTTATTTTTGCCGCTATTTCGTCAGACTTTTGTGAGAACTAAAACGATATATCTCAAGATTGCGACAAATAGTCTGTAATTTTTGAACATTTCAAAAACGTATAACTAAAAGAAACTCCTGTTGGTACTCTCGCTCGTTATTTTCTGTTTATCCTTATTAAAATATTTTTTCCGAAATCTATTGAATACACAAAATTGATTCATGCGTAGAAAAAATAAATATTATGATGTGTGAGAAAAAACTGTATATATTTGCATAAAATACGAGAGTTGTATAACAATTATCCTGACTTGAACAAAAAGGGCGCAATTAGTACTAAAACAGAGGTGTGCCTTATGAAGGCCTTAGAAGAGTCAATGCCTTAACTATAGTTCGGATTTTAAAAATTCAGAAAATGTATATGTATATATGTATATGTATGAATATTATACACTATATATAAGGTGCGCTACAAAGTTCCCGCTGTTTGCCAATAGATGGCGCCAGCTGTAATTGCTAGTCGATTCAGCCACAACCTAAACGTCATAAGCCAAGCTTAGATATATTATAAATATACCACCTCGACACAATAGTGATTTTCTTTCGACGTCCTATTCGTTTGGTTGTGTGAATATGTATGATTTTGTGCCAAATAATCATCATAGGCTTGAAGTATTAATTTCCTTCTTTCAATCGAACAAAACGGCGGCTGAAGCTCATTAAGAGCTCCAAAACGTTTATGGAGATGCTGCTTTAAGTGAAACAACATGTCGAGATTGGTTTCGTCGGCGATTTTGATGTTGACGACCGTTCGCGTGAAGGAAGACGAAAAAACCTTCGGATACACTGAATTGAGCGCATTGCTTGTTGGGAATTCGTGTCAAACGTTGATAGAGCTTGCTTCAGTATTAGGAGTTACCCGGCCAGCCATTTGCAAGCGATTGAATGCGTTGGGAATGTTTCAAAAGCAAGCAACTTGGGTTTCTTATGAGTTCAACCAGGGGACGTTGAGCGCCGTTCTTTCGCCTGTGAACAACTGCTTCAGCGACAAAAAAGGAAGGGGTTTCTTCATCGTATTGTAACGGGTGATGAAAAATTGATTCATTACAGCAATCCAAAGAAAAGAAAGTTGTGGAGGCTGCCCGGTCATGCTTCTACGTTGTCGCTTCGGCCGAATATTCAAGCTGCGAAGGTTATGCTCTGTATTTGGTAGGACCAAGTCGGTGTTATTTATTAAGAACTGTTGAAACCAAGCGAAACCATCACTGGGGATCAGTATCGACTTCAATCAATGCGATTGAGCCGAATACTGCGCCCACAATAAGCGAAGAAGCACGAAGAAGTGATTCTTCAGCATGACGACGTTCGGCCTCAAGTGGCCAAACCCGTTAAAACCTACCTGGAAACATTGAAATGGGAAGTCTTACCCTATCCGCCGTATACTCCAGATATTGCGCCGTCCGATTGTCCTTTGTTCCGATCGATGGTACGCGGTTTGGCTGACCAGCAGTTCCACTCATATGACAACGTCAAGAAATGGGTAGATTCGTGGATAGCCTCAAAAGATGAACAGTTTTACTGTGGCTTTGCCAGAAAGAATGCAAAAAGTAGTAGATGGACAACAATACTTTTAATGAATCATTTGTAAACATGTTTTCATAATAAAGTTGCATTAAAAAAAAAAAAACAAGAGAACTTAGTTGCGCACCTAATAATTTATTTTAAAATAATTTTTTACATTTATTGTTCAAAAAAAAATAATAATAATAATAAATAATATTAATAATACTAATAATAAATAAAACTCTCACTAAAAATAATCAATTAATTAATATTATAATATGAACATCGTTCGTAGATTTAAAAAAGTTTAGTATATTACATTTTTTAGTGTAGAACATTGGGATAATTATATTATGTCGAAGGGAAACTGCTATAGTCGTTTCAAGAAGGAAACACTATCAAGGAACAGTGAGAGGAAACCACTTTATTTTATTTCAGATTTAGCTATCCAAATCAAAATATGAAACGACTTGTTATTTTGAATTTCGATTGTGATTTTTGTATCCAAAAAGAAACAGAAAATAATCTCCTTTCAGACTTATATATTAGGAATGGAAAAATAAACTATTTCGATTCAGATTCAGTTTATGGAAGTCTTTATTATCCAACAAGTTTGATTTCATTTGTTAAATTTTAGTTCGATAAATATACAAAATATTTTATTTGTTGTGGATTTTTTTGGCAGCCTAATATTGAAAATTCTGAAAATAGTAATTTAATTTCATTCACCTTTTGCACTTTTTGTGCCAAGAAACGAAACTACTTCTTTAGTTTTCAGTTCTGATTCAGATTGAGAAACAAAACTACATAAAATCGTCGTTCCGCTTCGGGTCCTCGATTTAATATATCGGTATTATTACGTGTTAATAAAAAAAACCGAGTCAATAGAGGCTTCTAGTTAATTTTCAGAAAACAAACGAGTCGATATATGAAATGAAAGCTTCTTTTAAATTCGAATCAGAAACAAATTTGTGGTGTCATTTTGAAGAAACGTATCAAAATCTCTAAACAGAAATGAAATTTAACTTTGTTGGAAGTCAATGCATTAAGCACTTTCGTGCCAGTTTTTACATACTTAAATAGCAGTCATTTGATGAAATATCTAAAAAAGAGACATGACAAAATGTATTCTAATGTACTAAATATCTGAGGCAATCTGGGGTAACGTCGTATACAGTAATACTTTTTTTTACTTGCAAAACGTTATTTTTGGTTTACGAGGTAGCAGCGAAGATGTTTAATTTCAAATGACTCAATCATTTCATAATACAAAACTGGATATATCTTCCATTGGTCTTGGGTCCAATGAATCCACATTCGTAAATGCTCATTAAGCTAAACTATAGCATAGTAACAGTCTAGGATGTTACTGTTAATACGTTGGAGACATATATAGACCTGCTTATCAATTTTTCGGTTTCAGAAGTAAAGTTAAATATAACGCACATAAAGCTATGATTTCGATAAAACTTTTATTTCATTATAATGCTTGGACCTTGCAATTGTCTACGAAATATAATGTAATATAAAAGACCACCTCTGGATTGGTTGCAACAGTGAATCCTTTTGTGGTAGTTGTCTATCACTCGCACATTTCGGACGGTTTCTCGACGATAACTTGACGAATGTTGGTCTTCAAATGCTTCAATGTTTGCTGATTTTACGCGTAAACACAGTCTTTGACGTAGACCCACAAAAAAAGTCTAACGGCATCAAATCGCATGGTATTGGTGGCCAATTGACGACGCCACCGTGACATTGTACTTTCTGGAAACTTTTCATGAAATAAAGTCAGAATTGGTCGCGTTGTTTGGCTCTTGATACCGTCTTGTTGAAACCACATATCGTCCAGTCCATCACCTTCAATTGCAGGCCAAAAAAAAGTCGGTTATCATACTGCCTTAACGCTCTGAACTGAAATTCGGTTTATCCGCTACGTTTTCCCTAATAGAAGCTGTATTTTTTCAGTTACTCGTAAAACCCAATACTTCTCTGTGTGTTATACTAGAATTTCTTCATATTTTACTCGATTGGTAGGAAACTTTAGTATGTCATTAGAAACATATCGGTGATGGTTTTAGAATCTAATAAACTTAGCGTAGTAAGCATGGTGGCCGGGAAATTTCAAGAGATTTGCTTACCGTATGAGATACATAACATATATACTACAAAACAATTATATATGTATAATATTATCTGTTATCGGGATTTCAATGGCAGTGCACTAGTTGAAACAAAACAAAAAACGATTATATTTAAGTAAGCGAAACAGTTAACATTTTGTAAATCTAGGCAGGCACACAATAGTTTATATCATCAGTATGAATTCATATGTTTTTACATTTTAATCAGTTCTTATTCACATTTATATACAAGTTGCAATAAGTAAATTTCTACTATTTTTGCAGATTACATTCATTACCAATAATTTCCGTTCTTTACAACATTTGAATTAACAATTTATTGGGGATATATTTTAGAAATTTATTGTTTTAAAATAATATTATCCGAAAGAACAACTAATTCTTCGCAGCCGTTTAGCATATTGGAAAAATCGTTGATTTTACCATCGTCTTATTTATATGAGATTAAGCAATAATTTACCTATACACTGTTGGAATTTCTAGAAATTCTGTATTGCAAAATATCTGTTTGGTTTATTAAATTAATTTAATTTACTCTTTTTTCTCAAAGGCCAATAAGCCACAATTCTTAGAATAATAACAAAATAACGAAAAATAAACATTTGAAGTTTAAGATTCTGTCGCTGTGAGAACGCTTCATTTCTTGTGCGATGTCTCTAACGACTTTTGATGTTTTACCCAATTGACAGCTTTCACCTGAATTTCCCTTTATTTTCAGGAAGCAAAACTTAAAGTTTCATGTCTGAATTCCAGAAGTAGTTCACTTCACACACGTTAGAGCCTAAGAACACAAGAGGGGACAATGAGTACTTATTCATCTAAAACTAAAGATTTACACAGGCAACCATACATTTCGATAGACATTCGCAAAAATGTAACCATAAACGTCTAAATATATATATATATATATACTTGTATAAGTGCACACATTCTTGTGTACCTTGAGTACATATTTGTTTATAAAGAGTTTTCTTTTCATCTACATACCATTTTAATAGTGTATTCCGGCTATTAAGGCAATAAAGTAAAAGTTCTCAATATACTCAGACGCACATACGCATACGCACACTGACAATAACACCGGTATCCTCATCATAGCACTCACATACGAGTACACATTGCAATAACTTTTCTAGGTAATATCCTTTTACCTTTGCTTTATACGTTTTGTTTAGTAGAGTTGTTATGACTCCAAATTTCAAATCTGTACGTAATAAAATGCCAATATTAAAGTTAAGATGGACATCAAGGAACCAAAACCAAGTAGCGCACTGTCTCCCTCTCCCTGTCTTTGGCTATTCCTAAGAAGCTAAATATTTGCCAGTTTAAGTATGTACGGTTGGATGTTTACAAGAGTGCAAGGATACTAAATGCCTTCAGGCGATTTCGGAGAAATGAAAAGTATGGAAGACAGCTTACGACATGCAGCTATGTGTGCGTGGCTGTGTGTGTGTATGTGTCTGTGTTTATTTTGAAAGATGATGTGCACAAACACACACATACACACAGAGGAAGCAGAGGATGTTTGTGTTCCAGAAAGTTAAAGAAACGGAAATGCATAACATATACACAGACATTTGCCATCACATCCATTTAGAGCATAACTACATTTGCATGCACAGATAGTTACGTTTATGCTCTTGCATTGCATTGATCCTGCATGTGAGCGAGTGTGTGCTTGTGTGTTCGTAAGGGTGAGTTAGTGTTTGGCTGAACTTATTAAAGCGGAAATGATATTCAAATACTATCTTGACATTATTTTTTGTATACACGTATTTGTGTGCAAGTGCGTGTGTTCAAAAAATATTACTTCAGGATATGAAATTTGATGAATTTAAACATAGTCTTTAGGCAAAAACAATACAACGCAAACAACTAAGCAATCTCATTTTTATCAAAACTTTTAGTTCGATGGTTGGAGAGAAACGTAAAAGACATCCTTTCGACGGTATCTCTTGTGTACATATAGATATACAGTTAAGGAGTTGAGGTAAAACAACAAATATCACATATTTGAAAGTTGAAAGTCTTGGGCATTGTTTGTATAGAAAGCAGGTGCTTCAGTTACATTTTTGTTTACATAACTCCGAAGTAAATTCTTGTCTAAGAAATGATATATTATATTTTAACCAGTCATAGCATAACTTTTTAAATACTTATTTTTTAAGCTAATTTAGCAATTTCTATAAACCTTCATTAAAGATTATGATATTGCAATTGGTTCAACTTCTCTCTGTTGAATGAAAAGTTTTCCAAGTCCACAATTTGAAGTTAGAAATCAATTTATCCTGAACGGTTCACAACAGCGGCGCTAGTTCATGTGAGGAAAGGAATGCTTTATTTTGCAATAAAATTTTCTAAAATACTCTGGAGAAATATTAGAGGGGCCAATATTTTGCATTGCATTTAATTTGGACGTGGGTAAGGCCGTACATTGCACACATTTCTTCTCTTCAAATAGTGTTGAAACACTTTAAGAAGACTCTAAGAAGTCATACTCCAACTTCATAGTCTTCATCTTTTTGAAACAAGTTTGCCTGGTAAAAAATATCGTTGCTAACGAATGAAAAGTCGTTGACTTTATTTAGGATTTTTTGTACCCTACTGATAAACTGCATCATAAGTGAAATTACGTTTACTTATAAATTTGCCATACTAGTAAACACTGGCGCACATGTGCTATGAACATTATCTGACCCCATATAGGATTCTATGGGTGATAATTTTTTCGTTTGCAAATATTTGAAAACAAAACTCGTTTTTCCATTTAATCATTTGCAGAAATGAAATCACTTGGCAAATCATTCTACCATCTGGCAAACAATCCCAGAAATTAATGACTCTTTCTTGTAGCTATGTTAGAAAAGTATTTTCGCTCTAATGTCAGCAATAATCTTTAGGCAGTTCGAATTGTTTTTGCTTATTTCATGTCCCGGTAACGAATATTTTTATATTGGTGGATAAAGCTTTTCATTGCTGACCCCGTTTTTGCAAGACTTAAAAATTTAATATATATTCCGTTCATATTCTTCTTTCTTAAAAGTGTATTGATATTGTGACTTATTTTAAACCAGGGGGATAACGACCTTCTTGTGATCCTCATATATTTAAATATTATAATGCAATCATCAATGATGATTTTCCTTCGAAATTTCGAACAGCTGCTACTATTTATGATCTATTTTGCAAGAGCTATATTTTTTTGGCTGCTCCTGGCAAGAATTCTAAACACCATTTTGTTCTATAATGGAGATTAACATTCCCGAATCTTATGAAAAATTTGGAAAACATCGTTTAATACATCTATTTTTCAGAGAGAATTATGTTGAATGTACACTGCGTTTCACTTGAATAGCACAATCCCTTTTCTAATTGTTATTTGCTTATCTATCAATATTCTTATAAAGGGTGTCCCAACAAGAATGCAAGATTTAAATTTGGCGCCATTCGAAGTGTCTTTGTTTGACATTTGAACAATTGTTATTGTTTGCTAGTAGAGGGTACGAGGTTAGTAAAAATGGAGTGCTACACGAATGAGCAACGCATTCTCATTGTGAAATTGTTTTACCAAAATGGTCAAAGTTTTGCGATCAATTTGGAGTCACAACAATGCTCCAAAAGAGTCAACTGTAAAGAGATTAATGAATAAATTTGCCAAAACTGGGTCTGTTAGTGATGAGGATGTACGTGATGATGTCGCTCAAACTCCATCCACCTCAATTTGACACCGAGCTCAGCAAATTGGTGTCTCCAAATCCACTATGCAGCGAATTTTGATGAAAGATTTGCATCTTCATGCATACAAAGTTTAATTGACTCAGGAACTGAAGCCAGCTGACCATGGACAGCAAAGGGAGTTCGTTAATTGGGTATTGGAGAGACAACATGAAAATGCTGATTTTGCCGACAAAATCATCTTCAGTGACGAGGCCCATTTCCATCTTGATGGCTTCGTCAATAGGCAGAATTATCGCATTTGGGGTGAGGAAAATCCTCGAGTGATTCACGAGAAGCAAATGCATCCTCAACGTGTCACTGTGTGGTGTGGATTTTGGGCCGGAGGAATCATTGGACCTTTTTTTTATGAAAATGAGGCATGTCAAGTATCGTGAAATGAGAACCAGTTTTTTCGTGCCTAGAATTGAAGAAATGAATGTGGAGGACATGTGGTTTTAACAAGACGGCGCCACATGTCATACATCCAGAGAAACAATTCAATTGCTGCATCAATTTAAATCTTGAGTTCTTGTTGGGACACCCTTTAAATTTGTAGACAAAATTGGTGTATTCAAGTTATGCCATTATTACATTTTTGTATTTTCATTTGATTTTGCTGAAATAGTTATCGAATTTTTTGCTTCACTTGAATAGCACATTGCAGTTTCAGTTTTATGTACAGGTGAACAGATCGATAGCGAAGTAAAGAAAAAATTTTTTAAAATTTATCCATACAAATTTCTTTAAGTTATCTTAACAAACAATAAACAAATAGAAATCAGATTTTGAAGATTTTAGAAGATTGTGGCCTCTCTGTGGCCGAAATATGAAAAAAATCGCACAAAGCAGAAAAGTTATACCTAATTTTATTCAGAATGAGTCAAACTATGGCAAAAATATGGAATTTCGTGGGCCCTCTATTGCAGATAACCGGGCTATTTTGCGGGAAGCTTCAAATTCTTATGATTCTGTAAACAAGATTAAGGCTAAAATAGGTGTGCGTGCAAGCAAAACAACTGTATTTGGGGATCGCAACATCTCAAACGACTTAAGTTAACAAAATCAACCACTAAACTCTGAACATAAAGAAATGCGTTTGTCATTTTGCTGAGCTAACATGACATGGCACAAAGAGTGGCAGCTCGAGGTATTTAGTGATAAATAGAAGTTTAATTTGGAGGGCCTTGATTTGAGAAAGAAGATTCACTAGGTGGATTGTTTTCGCAGCCGAGTCGACGGAGTTATGGTGTGTCCTAGATAGTCCAAGTCCAACTTGGTCCGAGGGGGGCGTTGGCAATCGCATTGTAATATGTCCAGTGAGTCGCACACCGTGGGTAAGGCGAGACTCACTTTAAACCCCTGTGGACACTGTAGCACCTGCGAACTTCAATTTTTAAGTTGAACTATGAACGCGAAATCATACCATGTTGTTTTAGAAACCGCATTTCCATCATTGGAAGATCTTTTTGGTCCATTACCATGGATTTTTCAACACGACATTGCTCCAATATACACTGCTCGTTTGGTCAAATCGTGGATCGAGTCCAAAAATGTCGCCCTGTTGAACTGGCCACCATATTCTCCGGACCTTAATATAATAGAAAACGTTTGGGAATAGATATCACGAAAATTTTACGGGTCTGGAATGCAGTTTTCAACTAAAGCTGAACTTATTGAACATTATTCAACGAGCATGGGCTTCAATTTTTCTGGACTATGTAAAATTTTTGTACTGTTCAATGCCAAATAGGATATACAAGTATGAGGTTATTCTGAACAAAGGCGACTCAACCTATCACTAAAACCCATAATTATATTTTAAATTTCACAAAAAAGTCAAAAAGAAGAAACTTAATGTGAATTTATAGCAAAATATGCTATTTTAGTAAAACAGAATTTGCTTGTTATTTGTTTGGAGTCTTTCTCTTTTAGATTGTATTTCAAAAAGTGTTTAATACATCAAAATATTGTTTATTTACTATTAAAGGCTATTAATAGTACTATAAATGCAAACTAAAAGGTCTTCGTTATTTTAATTTTTTACAAAGATATAGAAGGGAGAATCTCAATGAGTAGGATGTGCTACTCAAGTTAAACGCTGTTTATGCAGAGGTGAAAAAATTGTCTATACCGAGAGTTTCTATTTAATAAAGTTTACTAACTAAGAACACATAAAATCGTTTTGCTCAGTCAATGTCAATATTCTACAACACACTATTTATGAGTATTCTTAGAAAACTATATTTTTAAGGTGAATAGAAGATGAACCAACAAACCAACAAAATGTATAATATTTTTTAACTTAATTTACAATCAGTGACCCTTCAGAAAGCTTTAAATTTCTTTTCGTTCATAGAAGACCAAAGTAAAATTTATTAGATAGCTTTTACCTCATAAGTATATGCGTAAAAAAAAAAGAATTTGATAGTTACTAAAGTTGCTGTTTGCTGAAATTAATATGAAGTTGCTGTTTCATTACTTATTAAAAGCATATGAAATGGAGAAGAATCCCCAAAATTCTTTGAGAAAACTTAAAGACTCGGAAATCGTTTTAAAGCTGATGACCCTCATTCCGATATTATGGAACAGATAGTACAGAAATCAGTTTGTCTACAACTTTTGGCCTTCTTACAAAACAGAGTACATCACAAAAGTGTGAGTAGGCCATAAATAATATGTTTGTGTATATGAATATTAATGCCAACAGTTGCCACCATCCAACCAATCAACCGCCCTGCCGCGCCATCCGTCTATCCAATTCATTGTTCCTTCATTCATTGCTGTTGTCGTCTTTTCTGCCAAGGCATTAACACATGTCCTGCAAACGCAATTGACGTATTTTTATGAAGTGAAACTTTTGGCTTTAAATCGCCTTTAAAGGAATAGTTGAAAACAAAACTTTTTATTCAGCCATTTTTAAATCCTTAAATAACTTTAATAAAAGTTGAAATTCAGAGGATAATTTAAGCTTGTTAAAGGTTCAGCAAGTTTCCCGTGCAAAAGCCAATGGATGCTGTCTACCAAAACTCTCAGTTGGCGTGGAGCGCATGTTCATTTTGAAGGAGTTTGCGTAGGAGGCACTTGCTCTCTTTCTTGGTTAAAAGGGGAAGATAATGAGTAACAAAAAACCCCCCAGTTTATTGCCAGACTGAAGCTCTCTCTGGCCGCATGGGTTTGTGGGAGAATTTTATCCGACTTTTCCGATAGTAGTGTGGCCTTAGCACAAAATGGCTGTCTTTTTTCTTCAACCGCTGCTTACGGAGGGCGTAGTGCTGGCGTTTTGTATGTTGTATTTTCTCCCCCGTATGCAAGTGAGGCTCTCCAGCAGTTTCTTGAGTTGCTTGTTTTCCGATTTTTTTCTTCTTTTTTCTGTTGAACAAATACTTACACAATTTTCTCTATACAACTCTTGGAGATGAATTATTCAACATTGTGTGAGGGTGTGCGAGCACTATGTGTGCATGTGTGTGACAACATGTCTGTGTAGTTGTTTATTACACACATTTAAAGTGGCGATACATGGATGGTATAAAGTATGTTTTCCCCACATGGATTGTACGATCCGTCCGCTACAGGGTAGGAGGCATCTATGTATGTAGTTGTGTTTGTATGTGTGTGTGTGTCCGTATATTTACAATTAACATAATTAGTCGAGAAGGTGTTCATTTTTTTATATGTACTCCATAAGGTCATTAATGTTTTGATTTTAATTGCGTTAATTACGTGTTACGGACTATTTATTGTATTTTCCATAATTCATCATAAAGTGCAAGAGTTGAAAGAAATGTTTCCGAAAATCCGTATGCAAATAAAATCCGGTTACACGGTTACAAATCCTAACGAAGTGTGGCCAAACATGTGTCATTTTGCAATAAACCAGCAAAGAAATGAGAGTGAAAACAAATCAGAAGAGGTTAATATCGAATATTGAACAGCCGATTTTGGAATAATGATGAGTTATTGATGCGTGCGTGTGTGTGTACCTATATGTGTACGTTTGTGTTCTAGTGATGCAACAGAAACAAAAGGATAACAAACATTCCGTATGAATTCTGTGTGAAAACACGACTGACAGCTTTAAACTGCTTTGCCGCCGGTTTCCCTTTCGTTGCTCATACACGCTCAGTATTAAGACCATCTGCAGACAGTCATCATTTATAGTTTCCTTCTTGCTTTTGCCGTCGGTTGGTGTTTGTGCTTAGCTGCTTAACCCGGCTTATTGTAGCTGGGTTGGTCTTTAAAATGTTTCAACTGTTCACTGTTTTCCTTGGTTTAGGACGGCGTTTTATTTTTTGTTTGTATTCACTGGCAGTTTCGTTGTTTCATTATTATTTAATGCTCAGCGGTAATAAGTTGTTGCTGTTGTATGAATGTATTATTGTGCGGCAGTTAGACATGTTTACGGCCATTGTATCAATTTGACATATGCGCCATTTTTCAACTCAACTGTCAAAATGTTGCACAGTTGCAGATGCATTAAACCGAAAACTAAAATAACGAAAACAACGACGGCAAGAATTTACGTAGACTGTGTGAAGTTTATCAAGTATTTGTAGTGTAATTCTGCTGCAAAAACCAACAAATCGTAATCTTATAAAAGCGATCATTTTGTATCACATATGGGGAGAGTGTTCTTTATGATCGCCTTAATTTTGGAAACAAAAATTTAACATCATCACCCTATAGTGTCGACACAAAAATGAAACAGTGGTATATATGCAGATATATTTTTCAAAATTTCAATTATAGACAAATTTCAATAAGAAATCAACTAAAAGGTTTTCTAATTGTTTGACTACTTACGAGGGCGGTCGCAAAACTAGCCGACCTAACCAAGAAGACACAAAAAAAGTTGGGAAAATTTTTGTTTATTTTTCGACATAATCTACTTTTAGCTCGATACGCTTTTGCCGGGGATATTCAATAGCTTCTATTCCCTGTTTATAGTAAGAACTGTCAGACTCCTTAAAATAGCCATCAACCGCAAACTCCACTTCTTGATTGTTGGGAAATCTTTTACCAGCTAGCCATTTTTTTAAGTTTGGAAATAGTAAATAGTCCGAGGAAGCTAAATCTAGCGAATAAGGTGCGTGATGAAGCAATTCGAACTTTAATTCATTAATTTTGGCCATCGCAATAGTGGATGTGTGAACTGGAGCATTATCTTAATGAAACAACGCTTTCTGTTTCACCAAATGTGGCGAATTTCGTTGCCTAAATGCTGCAATAAATTCGCATAATATACGCCGTTGTTAGTCTTTCCTTTCTAAAAATAATCAATAAAAGTAATCCCACGCGCATCCCAAACAAACAGATGCCTTGACCTTGCCTGCAGAGGGAACCGCCTTCGCCTTCTGTGGATACGATTCTCTCATTCAAGTCCACTGTTTTGACTGTTCCTTTGTCTCAGATATGAAGCAGTGAACTCGAGTCACATCCATGGTTATAAATCGACGCAAAAATTCGGCTTTATTGCGGTGAAACATCGTCAAACATTATACTGGCACTGTTTTTGCTCTATTGAAGGCAAGCGCGGCAGCCAACTTGCACACAGCTTTCACGTCTTCAAATCTTCGGTCTATATACGATATATAGCACTTTTTGAAATGTCTATCATTTCAACTAGCTCACGCACCTTCAGCCGACGAATAGCCAATGCCATTTTGAAGATTTTCTTAAGTGTATCTGGCGTGGACGCCTTAATTGGTCGACCACTACGGTGTTCGTCTTGGCAGCTCGTACGGCCCCGTTTAAAATCTGCTAACCCAATATTTTATAGCCGTAAATGAAGGAGCATACTCCCCCAGAGTACAATCCGGACCGGCTTTAATTTTAGATGGGCTGAGACCTTTTGAATGAAAATATTGAATTACATAACGTTGATCAATTTTTTCCATGCTTACAAATTCACCGACATCGTTTATTTTTGAGGGCTCAAATAAAAATACTAAATAACGTGGCGCTTTGAAATTTAAAACATATGATTTACACTTTTCACCCAAATAATTTTTTCCAAGCTACTGACACCATCTATACGTTAGGTCGGCTAGTTTTGGAACCGCTTTCGTAAATTGCATTTTGCATTTTTTAACAGTGTTGAGTATAATTTGTAAAAAAAAAAGTTGTTTTAAAAACGTCATGACCGCCGGCAATTCAATGTTATTTGCCATTGCAATCTTTGGGCTTAACGTTTTTCTGTGGTTATTCACATCAGTAAAGATTCACTTAGCCAAAATCATTCAACAATTAAAGCATATTAAGCAATTTGCGTGTAATAAGTCGTAGTAACAGTAAGTTTTAGTATATTCGACTATTATGTGGATGAGTCGGAGCTTCCAGCTCCCTTACAATTATCTTTCTCTAAATACTGCTGACGAGTCTAGCAGTCAATCAATCGACAAATCGATAAATGTAATAGATGATTATCAAACTGACATTCAGAATCTTCATTAAATAGTAGGTCTGAAAATAGAATGCGTGTAAGCTCTCTGAATGTAAGCAACTCTTGCATATACCATCCATGAGATTTTTTATGAATACCTCTAATATGGTAATTTATATGGTTCTTTTCAAAAGTTTTTGAAACAAATAACAACAATTAAAAATTAGTTTTTATTCTGCAACAGTCGTGAAGCGGAGGACTGAACAAATCGCAACTGGAGACTAGTTCACAACATTTTCGAATACTGTCTGATTTGAACCAAATTTAGTACCTAATATGTCCTTCCACTGTTACTAAAATTTGAAATTAACCAAGTTACCCTCTAACATGAGTATTAATATCAAAATTTCCAACGAATTTCAACCAAAAATTATTGTGTAAAATTCCTTTTGCTCAGTAAACATTTTCACAAAATTTCCTGCTAGAATATTTTCAATCTTGTTCATGATTACCAGCTGTTTTCTAACAAAAAAATATTTTTTTACGTTTGCTAACTTCGAGCACTAATTGAACCTAATACTTAACTTAATTTCATAATTTCCTTCAATTCATATTCGTGACATCCATCGCAAAAAGGTTGAAATTTTAGTAAAACTTTTTTATAATTGTGAAGAAATTACATTTTTTCTGCGTAAACTTTTTCTTAAAAATAAAAATTACAATAAATTGTTGCAAGTAAATTACAACAAATTAAATTACAATACCTCACATATTGTGATTCATTCTCAAAGGTATAGGTTTTCAGACTATGTACAAAAGTTTCATCCTGGATAGTATGAAGTTCCGCTTTTCCAAAGACTGCAAAAAAAAAAAAAGAATAAGAAAAAAAATATTGACTTTTATTTTGACAGCCAAACGTGAAAAATGACAACCAATTTCATTTTGTACCAAATTTTTTTCACAAAATTTAAATTTAATTTCTTAATAATTCTCCATTCATAATTCTCCCGCTCACTCTGTAGTTCGGAAATGAATTAGAGTGTTATTATTTATTTATATTATATACTCAAGTGCTCAGTTTTTAGAACGCCTGCTGGCTTTCCAAAATTTGGTGTACTTTTAGCACGGGGTTTGAAATAGATTAGCATAGAACCTAACTTTTAGGTTTAGGTCTAACCATTGCCTTAGCAATATATTGTTCCTGGGTGGGGTGGCTAAATTCATTCATTCATTCTGGGGGGCTAATTTAATTTAATGCACCTAATCTGGAAGCCCTGGGAGGTGGTAAAAAAAGTTGCAATGCCCTCCTTGATACGTCTAGGGGTCTATGTACGAAGAGGCGTCTAGTAGCAATTAGGAACTCTTCGCAAATTTGCGTCACTTGAAAATTTAACAATTTTTAATACTTGTGACTTTGGAGTTGTTGTACACGTGAAGGCATTTCAATAAGTTATTGATAAAATATTGCAAGGAATACTTCTTTGCTTGATTCATTTTCTCTCAACATGGTCTCTTCTCTACTTTATTACACTTGATCCAATGATTTTTTGGCATTTAAAAAAAATAATAATAATAATAAAAGCTCGAATTGTAAAAAACGCACTATATTAACGGATATCTATAAGAAAATGGTGTTTTCTGCGCGCCCACATAACTGGCGATAATTGAGTAAGTGCAGTAAGAAATGTAGGTGCCATAACTTGGCGAAATCGGTCCAGGAGAAATCAACCCGCACATACCATCACTCGAAAAATTAAAATTTTTAGCACCTACTGTGCTGTTCGAAGTAATTACTGGTAGTAGATCACAACCATGTGATGAAGGGTTTGCAGTTCGTAAACTTTTTTAACGGACCGCGTCTGTCATAAGTGTGGTTACTGTAAAACAAAACAGGACGAATTTTCGTTGAAAAACCCCGCCATAATGGACATATCATCGGTAAATTATCACAGGACTGTGATCAATCAACAACCATACAAATAATATGATTTCCATTTTGTCGTCGGTAAACCAGGTAGCAACCATACATATAATATGATTTCCATTTCGAAAAATAATTCCTTCAATGTCGATTAATTGATCTCTGGTGATAGTGTTTTCGCTTCAAAAACTTCTTCATTAATGACCTTATGGATTAGTATCAAAGTTGAATCAAGCGTATACGCTGGAAGGGAATACGTAGCGAAATTCGTGTGTTTGAAATTCCTTTGTTCAAAAGTTGTTTCTTCGAAATTTGTTGAACTGGTCAGTCGGTGGCTGGCAGATGTGAAATCGCACATTGCTAGGATGGAGGAGAATTTTCTGCTTCTTTTTTAAATTTAAAAAGATTACCCAGTAATCGTGATCAATCTTTTGCTTACACCGAAGGTATTCGATAAGTATTACAGCCGAAAAAAACTATGTCGTTTCATAATTTTTTTGTTTGTTTTATAATTGTAAATGCTCGGCAGTGCGAATATATATTAAGTAGGGCTTGAGATTTGGTTATTGCGGAAAGTAGAGAATCCAAGCACCTAAATTAGGGTATATATGAGTACAATTTCCCGAAATATGTCGAGAAATTATAACAAAAGAGAATTTTTGATTGGGAAAAAAGCAAGTAGACAATTGAGAGTAAGTTGCGGGCTTAGTACTCGTATGTATAATTTATTTGTTCAGCTCGTGTTCACCTTGGGCGGATTACAAAAGAAGAAGAAATTGTTCTTATGTACCAAGAAACCTCGTTTCTCTTGGTTTTTAGTATATTCTTGACATTCCAATTCGGCTTTGGGAATTATTGAATAAGACAAATTCACAATAGTGCTTGTTTCAATTATGCGTTTACATACGATTTCATTTGGTTGTACTTAGTAGTAGAATTTAACTTAATATTTAGATTTAGATAATATAGGTAATAAACTCAATTAGTTCATGTTTATAATTCAAGATTATACATACGAGTATAATTTATAGTTAGTATAATTATTAAGTATAAATGTAGTTTATACAATAATTTTCGCCTCCTTCGAAAATGAAGTTAACAGTCTTGATTATTCCTTCATCTCAGGTGTGTTGTTAAAAAAGCTGTGTTACGCCCATTTGGGTCAAAAAGATGCTAAAATTTAGCTAACTTACATCGATAGATCTCCGAAAATTGTTTGACCACAGTGCGAAATTTATCGACAGCTTTTCATAACCAATTATTTAAGTTAAATTTTCATTTGACATAGTTGGGACCCAGTGAGGTTGTCCAATTTTACACGTCGACCAGTGGAATTAACATGCTCTGATTTAACGACGGTTTACAACATAGAGAATTCGTGTTGGTGTCCCGAATAAGGTGCCTCATAAGCGGAAGTACGACAACACTTGAATATAGTCACCCTTTTACGAATATATACAGTTTCACATCTCTCATTCCTTACGATTAACAGCAACAGGGAAGCACAAGATTTCTCAATTTATAAACGTAAATTTTGAGACAGAAACTGAAACCGATGCTTAGTATTTTAATTAAATACTTCGGTACAATTAAAAAATTATTCAAAACTAATACAGAGATGAAAAAGAACACCAATTTGTGTTTTGGTGGGTAGCTCCGTGTTTGAATCTATTTCCAATATTCAGTAATGAGCAATTCTGTGGGTGTAATAATACTACCTTCACTCTGTGTAAAAAATGCAGACAAATCGCGAAGTTCAAATATTCTGCTATGACTGGCAGCTTCCTCTATTATAAGATCCCTTCTACTCTAATTTTAGGATCCTTTAAACGACTGCTCAAACTTCCCTACCCAACCTACGTTAAAATGCTTCCCCATTTCCTTAGCATGACCCATAAATAGCATTTCAAGCGTTTCCTTGGTTTCTTAAGAGATTGTAAATTTTAAAAGCTTTTCCCTTCATTGTGGTTCACGCTTTAGCTTTTTGTTTGTCCTGTTCAATATTTATGCGTTATTTAAGTCAAACTCAAAATCTATAAAAAAAACATCACATGATTTAGCATGATTTCGGCGTCGGCGTCAACAATTTTCCATGAAAATTCATAAGTTTAAAGAGAAAAAGCACAAAACGAATTTAAGCTCTTGGAGTATTCCAAAAAGGAAAGGAGGGGAGTGATGGAGCGTACCTTTTTTAGAAGGGGGGACATTTACGATTTATTTTACAAAACAGCAGAACAGCAACAAAATGTTGTTGCTTTTGGCATTTATTGTTGTTGATGCGGCTGCTGTAAATGTTGGTAACACTCTAAAGGCATAAATTTTTATGTACGAACACAAAACAACAGCAAACAACAGCTCATCTCATCTCTTCACTGTGCAACGATGGCACCCGCACTCGGTGCGGTTGGGGGAGGCGGTGAATAGATGGATGGATGGATGGATGACCACAACAGTAACAACGCCAACGACAACGACACTAACACAAACGTTGGCAGCTGAGGTCATTCTGTGATTCTCTGGTTTGAAAAGCAAGTGTGGAAATTTTCGAACTGATGCCTGTCCTCCTGGCGTTTTATTTCCGTTGCAAACAACTGTTCATACCGTCCGACCATCCGACCATCCGACATTTATGGTCCAGCAGCCGTTTACTAGAACGAGGAGCAACACACGCACACACACATAAGACATACATACTCTTCTTCATCATTGCCCATAGTCAGCACACACAATACATGTATGCCTTGTTACTGTATGGGGAGTGATGAGATGCTGGATCAGATGGTGGGTGGCAAACAGCAGCAGTATCAGCCCCAGTTCCAGCATTTGGTCTTCAACGTCATCATCATCCTCATCTCCTCATATCCTCCATAAACGCACTCTTGTGGCTTTTTTGGTTAGGTCAGATGTTTAAATGTCGTAAAGGGTCCGACGGCTGGTTGGTTGTTTGGTTCCATGGGTCGGCCGGCGGTCGGTCATTTGGTTGTGTGGGCCGTCGGTTGTTTCCTATGTTGGTTGTCGGTTAGACATTCGGTTGGTTGTTTGGCTACTCGGTTTGTTGGTGGATCATGTAATATTACGAGTATTTGGTTTGGTCTGTCGGTTGGTTCTGCCACATAATAAAGTTGATTTGACATTTGTTTAAGTATTGCTTTTTATGGCCATTTCACTCTGACTGAGTGTGTGCGCGTGTGTATGTGTGTGTGAATTGCCAGCACTTATACACACAGAGAAAAAGTTTTGGGCATACATTTATTCACCAACAAGTGTATAAGAACGGTACTGTCAGAGTGAAAAGAAAACGTACATGGATTTCGGATATTGTTTTTTGCTCAAAATTAGCCAGAAATTTAAAGTAGTGTTGAATAATAGCACGAAGCATGTCTTTGACATGATAATGATAATAACAATGATATTAATAGTATTATTATTATAAAATTAGTCTTTCCGCCCAACTGATTGTAGGAACGAAAGAATACGTAAGAGGAAGAAAAGCGATCTCTCAAATATATAAAAACAAAACTATAAAATAAATGATGGGAAAATGAATTGCTGTAGAAAAACTTGGAAGGCCAACATCATTGAAGAGATATATGACTATGATGTGCGGAGCAAGTTGCAAATCTCGTTAGATTCGGAACTGAAGAAGCAAAAACATTTATGAAGTTTTTTTTGATAACTTATATGGTTTCAATGGGTCCTTTCCATTCAGAGGCTGCCAAATCTCTTTTGGAGTGTATAGGTGGACTCATAATTCGTCTACGTGTAATTTGCTCTAAGGTTCCAAAGGTCCATAAAACGTTGATGTCTTTATTCTACTGTTAGCGAACGCAACATCCATTTGGAAACATTTTCATAAATGTCCAAATTTTTATGCAAAATAGTGATCATATTGCCTCTTGATATCTCTTACAACTTCACTTTCAGATTATCGAGAATACTTTTATTACCACATCTTTTACATGTTCACTGCCTTTATCATAATTTTTGACTGGCCGGCCTCACTTAATCAGCCAACCATCGACAAATGGCCGTTTTATGAACAGACGATTCGCCACAGTTCTTTTCAATCCACTGCTTATTTTAAATAGTATTTTTTCCCCGATCACAAAACCGAATTTTCTTCACAATACGAAGTTCTTTTTTTATTTTATACAAAAGAAAAAAACAAAAAATGGTGTCAGTTCAAATTCTGTCACTAAACACAAACATTGACAGATGTTGTTTAAAAGTTGTCTGTTTCTAAAAAAGATATCGATATTTTGAAACTAATTAAACGATGTGCTACATTTGTAATTATAAAATACGTTGACACTACTGCGTAGCCTATTCGAAATACTCAACAACATTTTGTTTTCTTTCGAAAATTGTGTGTATTTAAGCTCTATACTGCTATTACCGTAAAGTGGCTGAAAAAGATTCGTAGATTGTTGGTATAGAAATAAAATTTCTTTATCTTTTACAGAGGCATATTATATCTTCGTGGGTATTTTCCTTTCTTTTTTATCGTACGTAAAGACTTTTTTTCTTTTTGCCAACTTATGTTTTGTACATTTTCTCACCGTCCTCACGGTACATTCATTCATTTCTTATTTGCTGGTCGGAGTATTCTTCTCTCTAGGTTAGTTACTTTCTTTTTTTATTAACAACTTTTCGGATTTTTCATGCTGGAGGTCATAAATTTTAAGCTATTTTTCTGTTGTAAAAAGTTAGTTTGTAATAAATCTGATACTTTTTTAGCTCTGGTCCATACTACACTACGCTACATATTCTGCGCTCATACCACACTCTGCGACCTTAACTGATGATGAGGAGAGTATAGAAAAAAACGTCATTACTATGATTAAACGTTAAAAAAAGGTACAGACTCCTATCTGGTGTTTTTGTTTTTCTGTGTACTTTACTACGGCTCAAAAACCTTCGGTTGGGCACAATGGGTTGGGACACCTTTACTTCGGACGCTCTTCCTGGTTGGTGGGTTACTGAGTGTGGATGGCGGCTAACATCACTCACTCACTTAACTTGTTCGACTTTAGAATGATGTGATGCTTTGAAATGATAAAAAGTTGAGTTATTTACTTCATACTCTGGTTTCAGGTGTATTAATGGCTAAAGTTTATTTTTCTCTTCCACAATAAAATGACCTAAAAGTGTATAAAGCCTAAGAGTAGAGGTGTTTGGACAACCATTAATATGGCCAAATACGTAAACACTCTAGCCAGCATCACATTTTTCTATTTTACTTAACATCTTTGAAATTGTAAGCGTATCTTTTTCGACAGATTTAATGTCCATCTAAAAGTGCCTTTAACAGATCTAAGAGTGATGTTTATGTATGGGTAATGTGCAAGTAAATGCACAAGCGTGTGAGTGTAGCCTATCGTAATTGTGACAATCGTTCGTTCATTCACACAACTTCTGATATTATTCAACTCTTACTCAGGACCATAAAATTGCTCAAAGAATCCATCAAACTTAGCATTAATGTGCTATTTAATGCTGTTGATGTCATTCACTTTTGGTTTTTTTATAAAGATTTGTTGCCCAAAAGTCTATAAAATTGTCATTAATGTTGCTTTGTGGAAAAATACATTTGCTTGTTTTATTGTAGACATATCTACGATTTAATATCGTCCATCCGATACGAAAAAGACAGTGATTTATACGTAGTGTTTTTCTCCCTTTTTTTCTTAGACTTTTGTAACATTAACATTTTTACATATCATTATAAAATTTTTGGTGTATTTCGTTTCTGAGTTTCAAGTAACTGTATTAAATTTCACAGCTTCATTTATAAATATTTAAATTGAAATGAGGAGGCTGACTTCACAATCATATAATTATCCAATTTTAAACCGTTTGTTATTCTCTAAAATAAGCATGTTTGTAGCATTAACATTTTTCTATACTATAGGATTATTATCCAATTAGCGGTTTTAAAACCGCCGGTCAGCTGTTAGGTACCTGTCCTCTGAAGTGTTATTTATTTAGTGAAAGGTTTGCATTTACGAATACTGGTCGTTTAACAAGCGAAGAATGCGTAAAAATAGTTTCAATCGAACAAATTTTCTTTAACGATTAAGCTCATTTCTCACTCGGTGTTTATGTCAACAAGCAAAGTTGTCGCACAGAAATGATTGTGGAAAAGCAATTGCCTGAATCGCGAAAAAGTGACTGTTTAGTGCGCAATATGATCTGGAGGTATCGTTGGGCCGTAATTTTTGGAAACTACCACTGTTGCAAGCAATCCATAGGCAAGTTCCATGCATTATAATGAAATAAAAGTTTCATCGAAATCATAGCTTTATGTGCATTTTATGTAACTTTGCTTTTGGAACCGAAAAATGGATAACCCGGTATATTGCTTTTGATTAATAAATAACTGCTGCAAATGTGGAAAAAGCCTCAACAAATTTCATTCCATTCTCCTAATTATAACTAATAACTGCGGGATAAGATGCACATAAATAAAACAAGTGTTTTGCGTGTTCGGCGATTTTTTGCTATCGAAATAAATGGATCAAAGAAGTTGCATAAAATTTTGTGTAAAAAATGGAATTAAGTGCTCAAAAACACTTGAAATGTTGACAGTGGCATACAGTGAGAGTTCTCTGAGTCAAAAAAATATTTACAAGTGGTATAAGCTTTTCCCAGAAGACAGAGAAAATGGGAATGGTGACGCTCGCTCTGGACGCCACGCACATCAACAACCGATGAAAATATTGAGAAAGTGAAGAAAATTGTTATGGAAAATCGTCGAATCACAGTTAGAGAAGTTGCTGAGGATGTCGGCATATCGGTTGGAAATCTTTTCGGAAATTTTGGGCATGAAGGGTGTGACAGGGAAGTTCGTTCCAAAATTGCGGAATTTTGACCAAAAACAACGTTGCATGAGCATCGCTTAGAAATTGTTGAATAACGTCAATGATGATCCAGATTTGCTTAAAAGGCTCATAACTGGTGACGAATTATGGGGATATGGTTATGACATCGAAATCAAAGCCCGATCGTAGCAATGGAAGATTGCAAGAGAGCCAAGACCAAAAAAAAAGTACGCCAAGTTCGATCAAATGTCAAGGTTTTACTCACAGTTTTCTTCGATTGTCATGGCGTAGAGTGTTACCTTAAAGTTATGTGCCATTTGCGTGCAGCAACACGAAAAAACTCCCGGAATTGTGGAAAAAAGTTCATGACTTTTGCAACATGATAATACACCTGCTCACTCGTCTTGCTTGTGAGAGATTATTTGACCAAAAACAACACCGTTAAAACAGATTTGGCCCCCTGCGACCTTTTCCTGTTCCCAAGATTAAAGAAGATTGAAGACATTACAAAAAGTGCATATCGGAACTGCTTCGAAGATTGGAAAAAACGCTGGCACAAGTGTATTATATTTAAGGAGGACTACTTTGAAGGAGATAAAATAGAAATTGATAAATAAATATTTTTTGGGAAAAATTGAAATTCATCTTATTTTTTGAACACACCACGTACGTTTCGAAAGTCGAATGTTGGTTTTTAAATGCTCCAACGTTTGGGGATTATCCACGTAAACACGATTCAAAAAAAACAAATTCTTACCGCGTCAAATGGCACGATCTTGGTGGCCAATTGACGTCGGTAGCGTTCCTGCGGCGTCATTTTCGACAAAATACGGCCCTATGACACCTCCTAACCATAATGCGTACCAAATCAGCATATCTACGGCTTTGTGAGTTATCAGTGGGCTTTAATTGTTGCGTGAGTTGGACTCTATATGAATAAAGGTGCGAATCCAAATGCAAAATATTAATGATGAGCCGTAAGGTAGGCCCAATTGCTGACAACGTATAAACCATGGAATCGACAAATTCTGATTATCCGCCACACTTTCACTAACAGAAGCAATATCTTCGGCAGTGTGTACATTGCGATGATGTACAGGCCTGTCCACATCTGTAATGCCTCCAATGTCACCCAATTTGTTTATAATTTTGCCAATTCTTTGCACAGTAGGTCGATTATGACGACCCAGTAATGCATGATAAGTGCCAGCGTGTGAATCAACACATTTTTAGTAAGTTTTAAATATTTTTTCGCATTCTTCGGTTGTTAAACGACACGTATTCGTAAGTGGCAAATCGTTCACTAAATAAGTAACACTTCAGATGATAAGTATTTAACAGCTGACAGCCTTGTCCGACTGGCGGTTTTGAAAGTACTAATTGGATAACCCTTTACAAACGAAATGTAGCAGTTCCTGAAAGTTTGGAATTATCCACAGTTTCATGGACGATTAGTCGTTGCTTAAATAATCGTAGTTAAATGTCCTATTCTCATACGTAATATATTGACTTTTCGCTATTCTTGGGTAAAAATTTGTTTTTTTAGCATTTTTCATTAATCGCGACCGAGTAAAAGCGGTCACATTAAAAAGTATATAAATTGCAATAATTTCCACTTGTTGAATGATCTACCACCACAATTGTTCAAAAAAAAAAAAAAAAAAATTAATAAACGCCAATGACGTTAAGAAATTATGGGAAAAGACTCACTTTCTCAAATGTGGGGTTAATACTGGTATGAACAGTTTTCTTTAGTGAACCAATATTGTCGACTGGTGATATATAGAGACTGGTGTTAAGTTCTTCTAAGGCAAGCGGTATGAATTCGTAGCAACTGGCCGTGACACGTTGGTTAGTACACACGACTAGTGTTTAATTCTGCCACCTATCATTATTTGAGCGGCGGTCACTTTGAGTAGTCGAGTAATCCTCAAGTCTTGTGTGTGCTTCTCAATCTGTGGCGTTCTCAATCGCCGTTAAGCTGCAGATGCCGTTGAATGAGTTTAAAATTAGAATGCTTTTAAGCTCATTGAACGTGAAAAGTTCTGCCTTGTCCCATTCATGAATGCAGGGGAATTAGTTGTTTACCCTAACAATTAAATCATTTTTTTATTACGATCAGGAATATAAAGGCTGTTTTTTCAATTTTGATTTTATTACTTTTTGGTTTCATATTATAGAATTGTTGCCAGTTCCCTTGCAATTTGTAACATTTGTCAAAAATCAAACTTACTCAGCTGGTGCTATCATTTTCAAATAAAAAACTTGCAACCAAGTAAAGCTTAAATTATTGAATTGAAATTCGTGCTTTGTCTTCGATTTTCCTTGAGTGGGCCTTAGGAAATTTTAAGGGAGATCGGCTTATGTTTGAATATTGAAACATAGTTTGGAACTAAGCAGTTTAGAACTAAGCAGGAGCTTTAAACCAGCGTAAAATTTCCGCCTTTAAAGACAACATTATTACACAACATTATTACAACATTATCATTAGCGAGAAAAAGTGATTCACAATTGGTCTTCTCACATGAATCACTGACATCGTAATTGCATTCATCAATTACATGAAATAATTTTCAAAATACATCGATTGATCGACTGAAAGGAAAACTGCTTATTAAAACAAAACGCTTAATACATGGAACGATTTATATTTTATGGAATCATCTGGTCCTGGGCCATCACCATCGCCCCGCGATAGAGGGTATAGAAATAACTTTCTTGAAATTATCTCTTTTGCAATCTTAAATCGATTTACGATTATCTCCCGATAAGGCTTTTAAATTATGAACAATCTTTGTAAAATTCCCCTTTAAATAATCCTAATGTCACCCTACTAACAAATGTCCCCCGTATGGCTTTCTGTTGAAGTCACCTTAAAGTTCTCAGGGTAAAGCAGAAATGGATATTGGCAGCAACCATAATCGATGAAACGAAACTAATACCAAAGTGGCAAAAGTAATCGTTGGTTTCGAAATGGCCTGGCACACTCGTCTATCTCAAAGGAAAACTCTCACAGTCGTATATTATAGGTATTTATGTGTGTGCGCTATCTGTATAAACTCCTTGGTAAATTCTAAAGAACTTACGATACATCAGAGTACTACTTTTTCCCTTGAATGGTGGTTAGCACTTTTTCCATTTTACTTAAATGTGGCTTATTTCTTTCTTTTTTTTTGCTATAGTTTTACTACTACCGAAAAAAAAACAAAGAGTAAAATATGAAAAGGCGGAAGAGTCCTTAAAGGTTGTTTTTCACCCAGTCGTTTGTTGGATGATTTAGTTTTTGTGTGTGTCTGTTTTATTGTAATTTTTTTTGCTTGGGAGAGGTTTGGTTTTTGTTAGCTCGGCTTGTTGGTTGGTTCTGTCGGTTAAGCCTGAGCAATAAGAAATACTAAACAAAATCTGCAATCGTGTCATATTTCAAAAACAGTAGAAAAGTTAAAATCCCCAACAAAGCATCCATTTTAAACACCAACCAAGCACACTCATACAGATAGATGAATATGAA
Source organism: Philornis downsi (assembly GCA_019455685.1). Taxonomy (NCBI): domain Eukaryota; kingdom Metazoa; phylum Arthropoda; class Insecta; order Diptera; family Muscidae; genus Philornis; species Philornis downsi. Next base: position 3,270,153 of record JAHXMU010000125.1, read on the forward strand.
AAGCACGAAACAGAGCACACTGATATTTACCTACACACTCACATGCACACAGTTGTACAAATACTCGCACTACTGTGCGAATGTATAAATGTCGGTATATAGCAAGTTTGTATGATTTCTATGTGCTTTTTTCGCACCACCACTGCCACCTCCACCTCCGCCTCGGCCACCGCCACAACAACTTTGTCAGTACTTACCGTATTCGTACATGCTTTATATACTTCCCATTCGTTGTGGTACATAGCGATTTGGTGGATATAAACCCAGTTGAACGTGAAAGCCAAAAGGGAGGTGGGCTTAAGGCCTTCGGCCGTGGCGTTAGAGATAGGGGAGAAAGACAGTGGGTTGGTTGGCTGGCAAGCGGCTGGAGCAGGGGCAGGGGGAAACATGAAAATCCGCGTATGAACGTGAAAATGGATGCTGCCGCTGCCGTGGCTGTTGTAGAATGGAAAAAAAAACAGAGATTCAGCTGTCGAAGTTAACTTAAGGTATGAGCGATATACAAACACGACCAAATACCACACGTTCACTTACCTAGCAAATGTCTGTCTCCATGATACCTTAGGGCTTTAGGGCCACACAAGAAGGAAGAACTCGGGACACAAAAAATCCGGTGAAATGAAGAAAAAAGTGTGGGTGGTTAACAACAGCGCAAATAGCAGTAACAGCAACAACAACAAAATAATACAACTTTGTCAGAGTAATAAGAAAGAGTCAATGTTTTTTGCCCCCCACCTCCGTAACAGCTGAATGCGACGGCACACAAAGCCAGCAAAAGTATGCGAAATAAGGTTAAATATACAAAACGAGAAACAGCTAGCAAGAAACATGAAAAAGTCCTAGCAAAGAAACAAAAGAAATGTATATTCCTTTGCCGTTGACTACTTCTGATAGCACGGCAAAACCACGAAAATCCCTCTCGGCTTCCCCCTACCCTCAAACGAATCGAAAAGATATTCACTTCAGTTGTACAACAGACAAAGAAAAGCTAGTGGAAATTCTAGCAAAAAAAAAAAAAAAAATACAAAAAATAGCAGCAACATAACAGCAAACAAACGAAAATTTTCTATTTTTTTCCTTTTTCTAGCATTGCACTAGCAACAAAACGAATCTCTATATAGATATACACTCAACTAAACCTACAGATATACATATATACATACTCGTATATATAAATTTATATATCGAATCAATATTGTTGTATTTGCTTTCCACACAATGCTCCTCAATATTTGTATATACCGCTGTATACAAAGGTTTATGTGTACCGATGTGAATACGTATTTACTACATTTCATAGAAATGTTCAATAAGTTTTACTTTGTTGTTTGTTTTATCCGGTGCTTTTTTCTGTCTTCTGTTCTGTTCTGGTTGGTTTATTTATTATTATTTTTTTTTTTTTTTGTTATTTTCCCAACCAATTTCTAATGCTCTAGTTGGCCACAATTTTAGCATATTTCCATTTGTTGTTTAGATGTGGATCAGGAAAAAAGTGTTCTTAGTGTAGAATTTAAATTTGCCATCAAATGATGTTTAAACAGAAAACTTTTTTATTCTTTCTTAAGCAATTCCTATTTTTTCCCCTTAATATCTCAAAATTTCGCTTTTTATAAAATTTTCAAAATAATTCTTATAAAATTATTTAAAAAGGTCATTGATTCGCCTTCGTAATTCCCCACCAAATCCTTTGCTTTCGTTTTATTTCATTGTAATCGGCACAGCTTAATATGATATTCCTATAGCTTCTATATTCTTGTACACTCAAAATCTCTGATCAGCTAATTTTTACATAACGCTTCGTTTATAGTAACCTCGATAGAATGCTTACAGTGTTCGGAATCACCAGTCCTTGTACAGCCACAACGAAGTTCTGTAAATCACTTTCTTTTCATTAAAAGAGATCGTCTTCTCTAAACGACTGCCAAACATGAATGAAAGGAATGGACATAAAGTTGGATATGTACACTATTAGATAGGCTTTATTTTATAGTCAATCAAAACTGAACATAAAGTACTTTATACCGTCGGATCCGAAACAGATCTGTTAGAAGCGTTAGTACATAATGCAAATGTTTAATAACTGCATAACGTTTAAATCACTTCACAGACGATGATTACTTACTAAATTCGCTTTATTAGAGCGCAACACTTTAAAACTAATCCCATGGCCTCCTGAAAGTCCAACATTTTCTCGTCCAGAAGAAAACATAAAAAATATAACATTTCAAAATATAAGTATAAATACATTAAGATAATACAGCGTTACCAAATTAGTGGTTTCAAAACTGCCGGTCTGGCAAGGCTATCAGCTATTAAATACCTGTCATCTGAGGTGTTATTTAATTAGGGAAAGGTTTGCCATTTACGAATATGGATCGTTTAACAACCGAAGAACGCGCAAAAATAATTAAAACTTACTGAAAATGTGGTATTCCAAACGTGGGCACATTTCGTGCATTACGAGGTGTTTATGGTCGTAATAATCGACCCTCTGTACAAGGAATAGGCAAGATTATAAAGAAATTTGAAGAAACTGGAAGCATTACAGATGTGTTCAGACCTGTGCATCATCGCAATGTATGAACTGCCTAAAATATCGCTTCTAATAGCGAAAGTGTGGCAGATAATCCAAATTTCAATTCAAAAGCGCTATGGCAGTTTGACATCCGACTTTTTTGGCCTGCAGTTGATGATTGTGAACTGGACGCAACACGGCCGATTTTGGCACATGAGATGTTTCCAGAAAGTGTAATTTTACGTTTTGGCGACGTCAATTAGCCACCAAGATCATGGAATTTGACGCCGTTAGACTTTTTTTGTAAGGCCAGGACAAAGACCGTGTTTACACGGAATATCCCCAAATGTTGGAGCATTTGGAAACCAACATTCTTCAAGTTATCGCCGAGAAACCGCCCGAAATGTGGGAAAAAGTGGTCAAAAACTATCTCAGACGGATACACTGCTGCAAGCAATTTAAATAACATTGTATTTCGTACGTAATGGCAAGATCCAAGCATTACTCGTATAATGAAATAACTTTCTGTACGTTAACTTTACTTAATTTAGCTTTACTTAAACCGGAAAATGGATAACCCGGTATGTTTGTCTCATTCATTTATCCTGAAGACACAATTCGTCGATATAATTTTATCAATTTTCGAGGCAATATTCTTCCCAAGACTGTGAATGCGTAATGTATTTTCAAGAAACGAATACAACAGTGAATAAAAACATAAAACATAAAAACATAAAAAGGCATAACAAATGTTTGGACTTTTTAACAGAGAAATATCATAATAGAGGTTCGATAGTAACAAAGTCGATCAATTGTGTGAAATGTACTACTGATAACAGATTTTTTCAAAACTGGCTCGAAACATAATTTCAGACATGAGTGCAAAATTTTTAAAGATTTAGTTTTATGGGAGCAGACACGCAAACTTGAAAGGCTTGTTTCAAAACGCGGTCTATTTTCAACAAAATTCATCTCTGACAGAACCAAATCTGATATAATAAATGTAATTAAATTCCTGTGGAAACTGTGACTTTTGGATAAAATAAAAATATGCCACGTCGGAACCTTGCATGGGTCTATATTTGAATATGACTTCTTTTCTACAAAGTTCGTCGTTAGCAGGCCTAAAGCATATGTAATCAGATTCCAGTAAAAACTGTGGCCTAAAGAAATTAAAATCAAGTTTATTTGTGTGTAAGCTATATGAAAACTTCAACCGAGAACTTAAGTAATGATTGAGTCAAACTATGTACGCAAAAAACAATTTATTTCCAAACAATTTGGTTATGTTTGGCTTAGACGATCCACTTAAATTGGAGCGTTATGAGGATATGAACGATTTCAATAGTATTCTTTAAATAAAATGCATATCGCACTTTTTGCTGATTGCAAGAAATCACTGCCAGACATATGGATATATAGGGTTATCCACTTTTCGTTTTCAACTAAAGTTAAATGAAACCCACATAGAGCTATGATTTCGGTGAAACTTTTATTGCATTATAATGCTTTTGTACGAAATAAAATTTCTGTTAAATGATCGCCTCTGAATTGGTTGTAGCAGTGGACCTTTTAGAGGTAGTTATCGAAATGAAAGGTTAAATGACACCTCCAGACCATAATGCGCACCAGACAGCCACTTCCCGGATGAAATGGCTTTTCCGCAATCATTTCTGAGTACTCCTAGCCCCATTCCTGACAATTTTGCTTGTTGACGTAACCACCTTGTGACAAATGAACTTCATCGCTGGAGAAAATTTTGTTCGATTGAAAGCCCACGTTAGAATAACCACTTTTGTAGTAAGTTTTAATTAGTTTTATGCTTTCTTCGGTTGTTAAACGATCCGTATTCGTAAATGGAAAATCTTTCAGTAAATAAATTTCACTTCAGATCGTAGGTATTTAACAGCTGACAGCCTTGCCAGACCGGCGGTTTTGAAAGAATTCGAAGAACTTAAGAACTTAAGAATTCGAAGAATACTCTTTGTAACTTGGCAGTATTATCGGTCGTTCTATGAAGAAAAGCTAGTCCTACTGTCGTTATTTTAATCATTATGTCACGGAGCTTTTCTCCTAAAAATCCTTCATGCATGGCTGCTAATAAATGTCCAATTAATATTAGAAATTTTTGATAAATCAACAATTCACTTTTTGCCACTGTTTTAAGATGCCTTCCTTCAATTTTCATAAAGGTCGGAAGAAAAGTATTCAAGAGATATAAAATCATTGCTCCGCCAACGGAGCAAATGAAACTATTTTATGTTCTGTACAGATTTTGGCGTAAGATCAAATCTGTGGAAATAAACAGCGAATTCTAAGCAGCATATGGAGCGAATGTAACAGTGAGGAAGAGTGGTTCTAAAAGTGCCATCCAGAATCTAAACAGCAGTCTATGGTAAAAGTACAGATGGTACAGACCAAACATGGTACAGAATCAGAATTATTCTGGCGTATTCTGGATTCTCGAAAGTGATTCACTAACTTTACGTGTTTTTATCTTCATTTTAAAGAACTTTCTAAAAATTTAATCGTAACATAGCTCTGTGTTAATAATAATTCATTTGGGTGTTTATTAAAAATGTGTTATCACCCAATAAAATAACTTTTTGTTGTTCTTGTTTCTTATTAATACCTTTTTTTAACGATCCATAACAAGACATTTTCGCCACAAGCCTGCAAACAAAAAAGAGCAAAAAAAGATCGGCAGAAAAATATAACAATAACCACTTCTTGGAACCCGGAAATAGTACAAATTTGGATCACAACTATTGAATTTAATAAGTAAATGTAGTTAGATATTTGATAAATTGAATCCAATTCATGTTAAATTATCTAAAAAGTTTAACATGATAAGCCTTATTTTGGCATCCACCGAAGTTCACTCTGATAACTTCTATAAAAATAAAAAATACTCATTTTAATCAAAAAGTTTTGGGAATAAAATAAATTTTTCTGGAATCTACTCGATTTTTATTTTTTTATTTTTTTTTTTTTTTTTTTGGTTTAGTTGTATAGTTTCAGTTTCAATTTTAGTGATTTCAAATATGTATATGCATACATTCTATTAGTATTTCTGAATACGGACGTTTTATGAATATTTAATATTTTTCGCACACAAATTTGAATGAAAGATAGTTTATTGATAGATAGTTTTAATTTTGAGAATCTGTTTCTTCTTCCCCTTGAACCCATTTTATACTTGAAAAGAATCATCAAATTTATTACGATTGCAAACCTTGCAGTAAGAATATAACTTTGTAAAAGAAATATAATTTCTACATAATAAGGTGAAAAATCAGACGTAACCTGTGATAAATGCTGTTTCATCAGAATTGAATTGTATAGGAAGTAAAATATTTTACCAGAATCAAAAGACAATAAAATTTAAAACTATGATAAAAACGTTTAATTTCATATTTCCCGTTAAACGTAAGAACCCAATCCAAGAACTTTATATGAAATTCGTATAATTGCAAATAATTGATATATAGGTAATTACAAATTCCTATAAATTGTGCATACGTTTCATTAGTTTTGTGCAAATTATCACCATGGTCCAACTCACTTTTTGTTGCCACTGTA